>JBBPDI010098876.1:0-10947 GCA_037974545.1 Cucumis variabilis | reverse complement strand
TGTTGACTTATTGTTTTCATATGAGTGTGATGTATTGCATTTATATATATGTGACTTGCTTATAAGTAAGTGGATATGATAGTTAATAGATAAAAAATGCAATTGGTGGTTTATTACTTAACTAACAATTTCAGATTCTTCACCTGTATGAAATTGTATAGTTTTATGTGTAGAATAAAACATGTTGTGTTAAGCTTTCTTCACTACCTTTCCTCCATACTCAGTGGCTAGAAATAAAACACAACAAATATGAGAGCAGAAAAATAAAAAAGAATATCTCCAAACACATACATGAACACGGAACCATGTTCACTTTCCTTTCATTTTATTTTTTTTCTTGCATGGTTCACCGAGAGAGAAAGGAAGAAGAAAAAAGGGTTTCAAAAGGGAGTTTCTTAATGGAAGATGAAGAGATAAGAAAACTGAACAAGATGAAGTTTATAGTGGTTCAGCACATAGCGGCCTACATCCAATCTTCAAAGGTAAAAATCCTTTTATTCAACATTCATTATGAAAAGTAGATTCAAGACAAAATGAACATATTTTTCATAATTCATTTCCTTGAATTTATTTTGTATATTTTCTCCTTAACGCTACAAGACTTTTATTACTTATTTTGTTGGAACAAAGTATCTTCCTGATTTAACAAAAAGCAGTCGTAACTGATCAGTTTCATTTCTTTAACAAGTGCAGAAATTGAAGCCCTCTTGCAGAAGGTAGTTCATCAACAAATTTCAACGAATCTCCCTCTTGAACTATATTATGCTTGAAGCAAGGTATTTACTCATCCTTATTTAAATCCACCACATTGAGTAGATTTAAACATAGTTCAAACTTAGACCTCGGTAGGGCTTTTGTTAGGAAATCAACAGCCATTCTCTTCAGTTTTAACTTTTAGGATTCTTACCACTTCTTTTTCAATGTTGTCCCGAACAAAGTGTAATTTTACATCAATATGTTTAGTTCTGTCATGGTATTGCTGATTTTTTGTGAGGTGAATTGCACTCTAGTTGTCACACATTAGCTCTATAGCTTCTTGTTTATAGCCTAGTTCTGATACTATTCCCCTTAGCCACATAGTTGCCTTCGCGGTTTCAGAAACAGCTATGAACTCTGCTTCAGTAGTTGATAAGGCAATTACTAATTGTAAATTTGATTTCCAACTGATAAGATTTTCTCCCAAAGTGAAGGCAAAGCCAGTTAGTGATCTTCTCTTTTATTAGGATCTCCAGCAAAATCAGCATCCACAAAGCCTCTTACTCGTAGTTTAGAATTATTCGAAGGTTTATGAAGCAACCCCCTATTTTTAGTTTCAACTAGGTATCTGAAAACCCATTTAGTTGCCTCCCAATGGATCTTGCCTTGGTTTCCCATATACCGGCTAACAAGACTTGAATTGTGAGTTAGATCTAGCCTAGTACAGACCATTAGATACATGAGGCTGCCTTTAGTATTAGAGTATGGTACATAGCACATTGTTTGTCAGTCAGATCTTTAGATGAATCTCTTGCTGATATTTTAATGTGTTGTGCTAAAGGTGTAGAAACTGCATCTGAGCTAGCCATGTTGAATCTACAAAGTACCTTGTTGGTATAGGTCTTCTAAGTTAGAGATAACTTATTACTATTTCTATCTCTCAAGATTTCAATTCCTAGGATCTTCTTAGATGTCCCTAGGTCATTCATATTAAATTCAACACTTAGTTGAGCTTTGATTTCTTTTAACTTGATTCTATCTCTCCCTGCTAATAACATATCAACATAGAGTAAAAGATAGATGCAATCACCTTCAATGAGCTTCTTGTAGTAGATACATGGATCATATAGACTTTTAATAAAGCCTATCAGGCTGATATAGTCATCAAAACATTTGGAACAACACCTTAGAGACTATTTTAAGCCAGATAAACCTATTTAGTTTACACACCAACTCCATTTTGCCTTTTACTTTAAAACCCTTAGGTTGCTCCATTAAGATTTCTTCCTTTAAGCTTCCACATGTAGGAAAATAGTAGTAACATGTAGCTACTCCAACTCAAGATTTTCACATTCTACAATAGCCAGTAGGATTCTTATAGAAGTGTGCTTCACAACAAGGAAAAATCTCATTATAGTCTACACTCTCCTTTTGCTTGAAGCCTTTAGCTACTAGTCATACCTTAAATTTTACTTTGTCATTCAAATCAACAATCATCTCCTTCTTGAAAACCCATTTATAAGGAATGACACTTTTTCCATGTGGTGTTTCTACTAGTGTCCAAGTATCATTCTTGTAAAGTGAATTAAGTTCATTATTCATGGTTTCTTTCTACTAATTGCTCTATCTACTGTTTAGAGCATCTTCATAACTGTAAGGTTCATCTTCTATAGTCCTTATCGAGGAGTAGCTATGCAGTCTGCTATTGCAAATCTAGAAGGAGGCCTAATAGTTCTTCTTCCTCTATCTCTTGTTAAGCTACAATTTGTCAAGTCTTCTGCATTTTTTTCTTCTTCTTCTTGAGGATAAAAGCTAGGAAGAGCTTTTGTTGGAAGTTGATCACTACTACTGCTAAGGTTTAAGTCTTTCAAAATTGAATGAATCTCTACTTGGTGGCTGGTAGAAGGTTAATTAAAATTCTGTTTAGCAGAAGGTGTTACTCTGATAGACTCCATATAGATTTGATTCTTCTTGAAAACAACATATTTGCTTATTAGGCTTCTTTCTTTAGAGAAATCCCAGAGCTTGTAACCTTTGACACCATCAGAGTAGCCAATAAACATACATTTAAGAGCTCTAAGTTCAATCTTGCTTGGTTTGATGTAGACATATGTTGTACACCTAAAATGTTTTAGATTAGATAGCTTAGAGTTAGCTCTAGTCCATCTTTCTTTAGGAGTCTTCATGTCTATAGAAACACATGAGGTTCTACTCACTATATAGGTGGTAGTAGCTAAAGCTTTAGCCTATAAATTTTCTGAGATTTTTGCCTCTGAAATCATACATCTCACTCTTTACATCAATGTCTATTCATCCTCTTTACAACTCCATTTTGTTGAGGGGTGTAAGCAACTGTTTTGTGCCTTGATATACCAAAGTCATTATATAGAAAGTTAAAATCTTACTAAGAAACTCTAGACCATTATCAGTTCTTAAGTATTTAATCTTCCTTTCGGTTTGAGTTTCTAGTTTAATTTTTTAATTTTTAAAACATTCATAAGTTTGATCTTTAGATTTTAGAGGATAAGTTCATACTTTACTTGAAAAATCATCTATAAGAGATAAAAAAAGTACCTTGATCCTCTTCAAGAATGAGTTATAGCTGGTCCACAAAGATCACCATGTATATAGTCAAGGGTGGCTTTTGAATGATGTTTTCTTTTAGAGAATTTCAGCCTCTTAGACTTGCCAAAGATGCAGTGTTCATAGAAGCCAAGTCCTTTTACTCCTTTAGCTTGAATCAGTCTTTGTTTTTGTAGTTCAGTAAGCCCTCTTTCATTGATATGTGAAAGTCTTCGATGCTATATTTCTAGTTCATTTTCTTTCTCAGTTTATGAAAGCAGAGCATGTTGGAATTTATGTTCTAAAACTTGTGATTTGTAATCATATTCTATTCAATAAATTCGTTATTGATGCTATAATCTTAAAGCCAATAAACTAAGGACCTAAGGCTATTATTGAGTAAACTTAAACTTTATGTAGAGACATAAATATGGATCATGTTCAAGTATATAGCCTGAATAGTCTATAGTATATGAATATGGTTCATAAGGGATCAACTGAATAGTCGTTGGAGCCCATGATCTATAGGTCCATTAGATTCCTCCGCTGGCTCATAAGGAATCAACTTAGAACATTATGACGGAATAATTTGAATTGTTCAAATTTGGTAAAGAAAGAGAAACCAACAAATATATTTGATATAACCGTCGGTTATAACTTAAGATGGAGCTTTATTTTTAAATATAATTTAAATATGAATATGGATTCATAGTTGGAAGCTTGGAATTGTTGGAAAAGGTCAAAGATGTAAAAAAAAAATCAAAATATTGACTTTTGACTTTGAAAAATTAAACTTTGATCGATTTTATATTCCATTGTGATTTGAATTTTGGAAAATTGAATGTGGATTCATTCTCGAAAGGTTGAAATTAGTTAAGATGGATAAATCAGTAAAAAGTCATAATGTTGACTTTTGACTTTTTAAATGTCAAATTAGCATATTACCCTTGGAAGCACATTGCATGTAATTAATGAATGACTTCATGCATGTGAGACACCTACTTGGTGATATGCCAAGTGTGGAAAGTGGAAGCTCACTACATGCTAATTTTGCTTGTAGTTTGCTTATAAAAGGAATGAATTGGAAATGAAAAGTTAGTGTTGCTTTTGGTAACTTTTCATTTTGTGATTTGGAATTGCAAAATTAAAACCAAAATTCATTTTTCTTTCCACAAGTTCTTCCTCCTAAATCTATCTCTCTCTCTATTTTCTCCACTATTCGAGTCCTACAACTTGATTCTAAGTCTAAAGAATAGCGGATCAATGCTAGTGGTAGTCCCGGCTTCGATTTCATGCAGAGATCGTGAAAAGCACGTAAGGAGATTACAAAAAAAGAAAAGTATCAAAGGTGAGTTTTTTCTTTTAACCCTATCTTTGTTATTTTAGGGTTTTTTATGCATATTAATCACTAAACTTGTTTAGTTGCAATTAGAGTAAAATTTGATCCTAATTTCGCTGTGCATGTCTACCGTTTCCATCAGAGCATACTTGGGTTTGATCAAATTTTTCACAGTATACAAGTCTTCCACTTTTCTCTAAGTAAGAATTACTCTGCCTTGTCTTTCCACCTTCATGAACTCTCTTTCAATATAAATGAAGCAGCCTAGGTCATCAAGCATACATAAAGAGATAAGATTTTTCTTTAGCTTTGGAACATGTCTTACCCCTTTAAGGAGAATTTCTCTGTTATCAGATAGCTTCAACAGCACTGAGCCTACACCAATAATCTCACAATCTTGATTATTTTCCATGTAAATCGAGCCTTTCTCTTGTGATTTGTAGTCAACAAAATGGTTTTTTTTTAGAGGTCATATGATAGGTACATCCTGAGTCTAAGACCGAATCTTCCTCCTCAGTTTCAATTTCTATGGCCTATTTATTGGTGGCTGCTAACACCTTAGTGTATTCAAAAGCTTCATTACCAACAGGCCCATGATCACTTCCATGTACTCTTCCTCTTCCTAGATCTTCTCTTTGATAATTTCTGTTTTGATTGAAGTCTTCTCTATCGTAAGGTCTATATCTTCTATTTTCATCTCTTCTCAAGTTCTTTCCCCTGTCAGGACAATTTATTTTCAAATGTCCTTTGTGACATATGAAAAATTTCAGTGTTGGTTTATCTCTGCTTGATATTTGATTTTTGTTGTTGTTTTTCTAAAAAAAAAATTCCCTGTTGACAACAGGGACTCTGCTGCATTTGAAATCTTATTTTCTGTCTTCAATTCCAGTTCCTTGCTTTTTAATGTTGTAATGACTGAATTCACTGTGATTGTCTCTCTACCATACTTCAGGGTTGTCTTCAGTTCTTCGTAGTTGTCATGGATCAAATTAATGATAATAGCAGCTTCACTTTCTGTCCCCAACTTCTCCCCAGTTTGATTAAGAGCATTGGTAAGTTCTTGAACTCATCTAAATTTACATCAAGATTCTTGTTCTTAAATGAAAATAACTTCTCCCTTGTGAACATCTTATTTGGTAGGTCTTTCTTTTCATACAGTGCCTTTCATTTCTTCCAAGTAACAAAAGCAATGGTTTCTTTAATTACCCGTCTTAGCACATTATGAGTAATATTCATAACAAGTGTACCGTAAGCTACCTCTTCCATTGTTTCTCTTTCTGATTTGGCCAAAGTTGCAGGGAGTTCTTTAGGATCTTCTAAAGCTTTCAAGGCCTTTTGTGAACCCAAGATTGCAGTAATTCTTTTTGTCCACAAGGTAAAGTCTCCATTCCCATTAAAATTTTTCAATTTCAAACTTCGTAGTAGTAATTTTCTTTCTTTCCTTCTGATGGCTCTGATACCAGTTCTTGAAAAAGGTAAAAACAAAAAGTTTATCTTTCTTTGTAAAATGGAACGCCCTAAAAACAAGACAATTTTAAATTTAGGAGTGATTTTTGAGATTTTTGTGGAATAGTATTGGTTAATTAATTAAGTTGTGGAAGATAGAAATAATTATATTTTTGGGATAATATAATTATTTAGGAAGATATGTTATTAAGGTATTATTTAATTTTGGAAATAATAATAATTATATTAAAGTAAATATAATTATTAAGTTAGTGTATTTTTGTTTTGGGAAAAATTATATATAAAAAAATGATAGAGTAAACATGATTGAATGGATAATTAATTAGGTGAGAGAATGAAATTTATTATGTTCTTATGTTTTGGAAAAGAAGGTAAAAGATTGATTAGAAGAGTATTTAATTTGGAGGGAGTTTTTTTTTTATTATTGAAAAGGGAAAAGAAAAGGGAAAGAAAAGATATAATATTGATAATTGTTATTACTAATAATATTGTTGTTGTTTATATTATAAACCCACCTTGTGAAACGTTCCAAACTATTCATCTTCTTCTTCATTCAAAGAACCCTAGCCGTCGCTGCCTCAAACCACCTCCATTCACTGCTGTGTGACGCTCCATTCATGACATTCTTTGTCACGTCAAGTAGATACATAAAGCGTCATCGTCCACCGAGCTTTTTTGCCAAGTTTAATCGCAAAGTGATTCTCCTTCGAATCATGCGTCTCGAGCTGGAATAAATCAAAATTGAAGATCGATCTTGACATTTCCCCACTGCATGACACCAAACTCCGATGAAATCTAACATATGTTCATCGTCCTTTGCTAGCTACCGTGGCAAACCAAACCCTTAGATCGAGCCACACGTGCCAATCAACATTTACTCGAGCCGACCTCTAGCCGAACCATCCCTATAAAGCCATCCAAGCGAGTCTCCACTTTACCTAAGCTACCTCCAAGTTGACTCCTCTTAATTCGGGCCGACCCTTCCTTCTTGAGCCATTTCCAAGCCACTTTCTTGTAGTGAGCCAAGTTGAGCAAATTCCTTACATTTTGGTAAGTTTTATGGATTTAGGTATAACCATCACAATTAATAATTATTGGTTTGAAATATTTTTACAATTTGAATAAGTTGGTTTATTTACTTGAAGGCTGACTAAATTTTATTGGAGGAAGTGAAGTGTGGAGTTATTCTCAACCAAGGTTGAATTGGAATTCAACCTCAACTTTGGGTAAGTTGACTTTAGTGGATCTGGGATCATTAGCAAAGTACCAAATTATTAAATTTAGTTATTATTTTTCTTACTGCCTAGGAATTGAGAATTGAGGTATTTGGATTCTGATTGTCCGTTAAGATTTTAAAACTAATCTCAAAGTAAGGGAATCCCTATTAGACCCCACATTAAAGTTGCATGCATGTTCTATTTTATGCGTTAATGTAGTTAAGAGAGATGTGTATGACTGAGATGTTATGACCGCCACACATTATGATTTTGGAATGCTACGATTAGATAGACTATGATTGAGTTATGTTTGATTGAGCTAGGATATTTATGATATGATATATTTGTAAAGGCTATGATGTTCTGTTAGATTTACTGTTAGAGTCGTATATTATGAGTGTCCCTCGTAATCACTACCTATTTATGTCTGTGTGGCTAGTTATATGTGTGATCCGACGGGATCATTTACAACCCGACTCTTCTTTAAGGTATTTCCTTTGGGGTCATCGAGAGCCCAGTTGTGTCCCTAGGGGATCACTGGATAGTGTGCCTTCGAGAACACAATAGTTAGACGACCTTCTTACAGGACTCTTACGAGAATTTACCAAACATCTATCGCGACTAATAGTGGGTCCCTTACTGAATATAAATTTATACTTATTATTTTCTATATTTAATTTTACAGGGTAAGGTATAGGTAGAGACAAGTTGGCGAATGACAATAAGTGATTGTAGCTCATCATAGGGAACCGTTTAAGTCTTCTTCCGCATTCTATTTATTTTTTCAGTATTTAATTTTCATAAAATTCATTTTATGTTTAATTTTAGATATTTCCTTTTATTTCAAATAGGGCTCAAACTAATATATTTATTTATTTTCTTCACACATTTTATTTATTATTGATTTTAAATAAATATTTGAAACATTTTCTTTAAATTTAGTATTGTATTTTACTTTAAATAAATTTTTTTATTTGTTTTACTGATAATGACTTCAACTCAGTATAAAAAGTTGGGTCGTTACATAAAAACAACCTTGAGACAAGTGGAAAAGTGGAAAAAAATTAAATGCAGAGTTACCTTTTTGCCCTTTACTTTCTCTTACCTTTTCAACTTCTTTGCAAGTTGTCACTTTCCTTTCATTGTATTTCTTTTTCCTTGCATGATTAACTAAGAGAGAAAGGAAGAAGAAAAAAGGGTCTCAAAAGGGGGTTTCTTAATGGAAGATGAAAAGATGAGAAAAGTGAACAAGATGAAGTTTATAGTGGTTCAACACATAGCTTAAATCCACTCTTCAAAGGTAAAAATCCTTTTATTCAACATTCTTTCTGGAAAGTAGATTCAAGCCAAAATGAACATATTTTTCATACATTATTTCCATGAATTAATTGTGTATATTTTCTCCTTAAGGCTACAAGACTTTTATTACTTATTTTGTTGGAACAAAGTATCTTCTTGTTCTAACAAAAAGTAGTTGTAACTGATTTGTTTCACTTTTTTTAACAAGTGCAGAAATTGGAGTCCTCTTGTAGAAGATAGTTCATCAATAAATTTCAACATTATAAAATTCCAACTAATGTTATAGTAATTTCAAAACCTCACCTCACAAAGTAGGAGAAGAATAAATCGTTGTGAGAACAAGTTGAGGATGAAACTAAGAAAATAGATTAAATGGGAAAATAAATTATAAAAAAAAGTTAGAAAATTATTGAAGTTGAATTTTTAGAAAGAAAGAATGCAATAAAAGAAAAAATGAAATAATTTTAAAATTAACAAATGGATAAAATTGAAAGTGAATCTAAGGAAAGAAAAATAAAAAGAATAAATGGCAGCAGTGGTGTATGATTTCGTCTGGATATCCATCCAAGTCAACTTTCATTTGCTTCAAGATATTTCAATTTACCCAAAGACCTCATTCTATCATGGGGACCAGGTGGACAAAAACTCCAAACGGTTCATAGCTCATCAAGACTTATGAAAACTTCAACTAAAATAGCTTGTAGAAAGGTGAAAAATAATATTGTTAAGATATTCTTTAGCTATACCACATGCGTTTAACTAAAAGCAAACAGAAATAAACTGCACAGCACTTTGGTAACCCAGTTCAGTAAACATGCCTACGTCTGGAGAGCCTCTTAGCTCAAACCAGGAATATTATTAAGATTCATAATCAGTAACAAATCTCACTAGTTACATAAACAATAGTTAATACAATAACTATTACAAACTTCAGACTCCCCCTGAATATCACATGAATCTTATAGAGATAATCTCAGGCTCCTCCTGAATTATTGAATTGATTCCTCAACTCAAAGTTCTCTGTAGATATTCCTTCTCTTCACACTGTGCTCAATTCATGCACAGTAACTTCTTGGGCAACTATATTAAGTCATCATAAAACAATAGTCACCTGATCACGGATGACTAGCTTTCACGGACGTTTCAATGGTCTCGAACACTTATGCTCTATTTTTAGTAAAACCCAAACGAGCAAGAAGATACGAATATATATCGTTCCTAAGGATCTTTTTCAACAAAATCACAGATTTCTTTTTTAAAGGAAACCTCCAACAACCAGAACTTCCTATATCTTAGAAAGATTTGGTTGGTTAATAAGTAGTTTTCGAAAACAATATTTAATTGACAAAAATATATACTCAATAAACTGCCCCTTTTTTGTCAATCACCAAGGTCATTCTTTTTCTGATCAAGTAAAACCACAGGACACCTTTAAAAGCGGAACACAGAAGTAAAACAACACACCTCAGGATAACCAGTGCAAAGCTATACCAGAAGCCAAAAAAACAAAGTCAAACACACATCCATCCACAATGTCATTTACTCAAAACTAAAGTTATACCAGAAGCCAAACATAGAGTCAAACACACATCCATCCACAATGTCATTTACTCAGAGATAATATCAGAGAAGTACAGGAAGTACATAGTCTAACAACTGAGTAACAGACTATTGGGACAAATTTTGACTCGTTTAAAAATAGCCTACTCTCAATTTTTATCATACACATTTTCACTATTTTTATATTTTTAATACATAATATGAAAGTAGACTTCAATACGAACTCAACGACACAAAAATCACTTAAATCGGAGTTCAAATGAAGGAGAATGGGCAAATTCAACATAAAGGGGCATTTTGGTAAATATTAAAAAAGAGGGACACGCGTCAGCTCCTCATACGCGCGCACCCAGCCTTGAAGTCACGGGTTCGAATCTCTCTTCACGCGAATAATTACCAACTATTTCCTTCAATCTGTGTCTCATCAATCCGATGGATGTCCGCGTGCCACGTGGCGCGATCCTAGTGCGCACCCCCTCCGCCACCCAAGTTCGAATCCCAGCTGACGCAAATGTTCTCTTTTCCCATTTTTCCAGTGGAATTTTCATAAATAACCTTTTAATTTCTGAAATTACTCCAATTTTACATTTTTTTTCTTTTTGATATGGGCTTAAAAATTCAGTTAGGGCCCATTTCCTACACTCCTCCCTATAAATACCCCAAATTAACCCCTAATTTGGACATTCACATTCCAATTCATATATTTCACTCCAAAATTCCCTCCAATTTCTCTCAAATCTCAATTTCTCTACCCTTACTCTATCATTTTCTTTCTTCAACAATTTTTCCAGAATTATTGAAGATGGA
>JBBPDI010098870.1:0-10948 GCA_037974545.1 Cucumis variabilis | reverse complement strand
TTCAACTTCACTTTCACTTTCGCTACTATCATCCCAAGTAGCCTTCATTGCCTTCTTCTTGGATTTCTTAGATGATTGGAGGAGAAGACAATCCGTTCTTATGTGACCCAACCTTTTGCATTCATAACAAATCACCTCATCCTTTTTGCTTTTCTCACCATCTGACTCTTTTTGGGTTGATGGGTGCTTCTTGAAATATTTCTTCCTTTTTTATGAAAATTTTGTACTTACATGAGAAATAAGCAATGTCATCTTCATTAAGGTCATCTCATCTCCGGGATCAACTTCCAAGGAGATAGTCTTTAATGCAATGCTCTTCTTCATTTTAGACTCATCCTCCAAGTGTTCCTTCATAATGATCTCATGAGTCATGAGTGAGCCAATAAGCTCCTCTAGTGGAAGTTTGGTGAGATCCTTTGCTTCTTGGATTGTCGTTACCTTAGCTTCCCAAGTCTTAGGTAGAGACCTTAGAATTTTTCTAACATTTTCGGAAGTTGTATAAACTTTACTATGACCCTTCAAAGCATTTATGATGTTAGTAAATCTAGTAAACATATCGGTGAAAGTCTCATTAGCATCCATCTTAAACAATTCATAATTATGAACAAGCATGCTAATTTTAGACTCTTTTAACTTGATTTGTTCCTTCATGAGTAATTTCAAGAGTATTCCAAATTCCTTGAGCGGAAGAACACATGGATATTCTATTAAATTCATCTTTACAAAAGGCACAATACAAACAATTAATAGCCTTTGCATTAAAAGAACACTTTTTCATTCCATTTTCATCATACTCTTATTCTAATTTAGGCTTATCAATATTATCGACCTTTTTCATGGAAAAATAAGGACCTTTAGCAACAATTAAAAGCCACATTTGTTAAATAAATTTTAGTCAATAGATTGTAAATAAATTTTATTCTAGCTTTCCAATATGCATAATTTGAACCATCAAAATAAAAGGGTCTAGAAGTAGATTGACCTTCAACAATCTCATTTGCCAATAGGTTTGTCATAATGCTCTAACAATAAAGTTTATCAAGGAATTAAAATTTCAAGATGAGCAACCTCGCTCTGATACCAATTGTTGGGGGGGGGGGGGGGAGGGGGGGTTGAATAGGGTTTAATTGACCTTTTTAACAAATAAACCTAAATTAAATTAATTAGATAATTTTTAAATTAAAAAAAAAAACCTTCTAAAATCTGTTAAATAACAAGATTGATAAAAAGAACCACTACTTGCTCCTTTTTTGAGTTCAAGAGCAAACTCGATCCTTTCTACGGGTTATGATCCAACCGTTACAATATGTTAAAATTTTAAATCACACAAAAGAAAACTTCTACAAGAGTGAGTATACAATTTGAAGCTCACAATACAATAAGAATTCTCTCAAGAACAAGATAAAAAGAATAAAAATTGAAAGCTTTAAAGAGAATAACAATGTTGGTTTTTTCACTTTTTGAGGATTGTAAAGTTTAATAATGTTATAGAAAAATTGGAAAAATTAAGTATTTAAAAAGAGGGGAAAGGTAAATTCAAAATCATTTTGGGTCATTGGATGTAAGTAAAATAAAAATGAATGGTTGAGATTTAAACTCAATTAACCGTTAGACACAATGCAAATATTAATATAATAATATGTCTTTTTAAAATACTTTGTTTAAAACCCAATAAAGCAACTTCACCATCTTTTAAAAAGAACTATTTGTTAGACACAAAAATAAATAATAATATTAAATTCATTTTCTTTATAAAAACCAATAACAAAAAATTAAAAGCCACATTTGTTACTCCTTCATTGCTCCAATTGGCTTTCTCTACTTGCTTCAAATTGAATACTTGGCCGCCACGTCACCATCTCTAGTATTTTTCCATTAAGCTTCTTTTAACAATATTTTCTTCGTTTGAACTTCGATTTGGGTGATTCAAGAGGCGTCAGAATCATTGTTCCAAGCTCTACATTATGAACTATTCAAAATAATAAAATTGTCTGTAAAAAAATCAAATTTTTTATCATCGAAACATTAATTAAAATTAATTAATTTGAGATTAAGGGCCAAAAAGCCAAGAGTTTGACTACGTTTGATGGTATCGGCCGTAAGATGCAATGTTAAAGCACGGTGAGTCTGTTGGTCAGTCAATAATTCACCGTAGGAAATACGATTAATGGTATACATAATCATTACATGCAAGAAAGGACATCAACGATTCTTTAATAAACTAACTTTAGGACATCAACGATTCTTTAATAAACCAACTTTATTAAGGAATGAAGAAAGTTGCTTCTATTTTCTCCATGAACACTTGGACTTCAATTTTATGTTTTATTTTGTTAAAATAAAGATATTTGTAATATTGTAATTATTGTCGCCACGTGTTTGAGACGACGCGGAGCAGCTGACATCCTCAAAATAGTTAGTTTTAAAAGAAAATAGGAGTCGTCACCAATCTTTTTTTACGGTGTGATTGGACACCGAAATAAAGTAAATTTTAAAAAAAATGGTCTGCAAAAAATAGAGTTGAGTTCGAGAGTCATTTATGTATGGAAAAGTTATTAGCACCCGCACAACACCCATTTAGAAAAACGGTTGGCCAAATTTCAAATCTTGAATTGAAAATATTATTTAACTTATTTTAAAACTAATGTCTTATTTTACCCCTCATTACTCCAATATTTAAAGCAATGATCTCATAAAATAAGTGAAATAATATTCCATTAATTAGACTATATATTGAGAAAATTTTCTCACCTTAAAAAAATAAGAAATTATTACAATTTCTCAAAATCTATCTTAGGCTAGTCTTCGAATAAAGTTTTTTTTAAAACATTGATTAAATTCATATTTTCTTGAAATCAAATCTCGGACTCCCAAAGATATTGATCCCTCACTTCAAGAATCTTGAAATAACGGATTTCCAGAAAGTTCTAGATTCCATCGTAGGATTTTTTTTTTAGCAAAATAGATGTGAGTTATAAAAAACAGGTTGATTAGGAAACCTTATGAAATATAGATTTATATTTTAAACTTTTAAAAAATATAGTTTTAAAGCAAAAATTTCTAAATGGTTAAAAGGAAAATTTAAGAAAGATTTCAAAATTAAGTCAAATAGAAAATATGGGCATTTTTAAAAATAGAAAAATAAAATAAAATATTTACAAGTTATAACAAACTTTTGGATTCTATCACTGTAGCATATCAATGACTATCATTGATTGAATTTGCTATAGGTTGTAAATATTTTGTAAAATGTGCTATTTTTTAAGGAAGAATTAAAACTCTAGAGAATTGAAGATTTAAACTTCTAAAGCTCTCAAGATATAAAAGTTCTTATCAATCTCAAGATACCATCTTCTGAAAGATTAAAGGCTTGAAAGATTATATCTTTCTTAAATTCCAGAAGATTGAAGCTCAAATTGACTTGCCACCACAACTTCCTAAAGATCGAGGAACAAGAAGTTCTAAGAAATTTAATTTGTATTGGAGAGAAAGCATCACATTAGTAAATATTAGAGATTGTATCCACTATATTATAAATTAATATACAAAGTTTAATTCCACGAATTACATTTCTCTAGAAATCTCATGTGAACAATTTGGCACGCCTAGTGGGATCGTCTTTACCTTTCATCTCTCTCTTTTTGCAAAAAAACATCTCAAGAAACCATGACATCTAAAGGCAACACTTCTAAAGCTCTAAGCGACATTAGCACGAGGCCAAATACTCACACCCGCTCAAAGGAGACTCAATCGTCTGAGGATATGTCATCCTTGGAGGTTGCAAAGAACATCTGGGAACAACTGTCAAAGCCACCAAAATGTGGGATGATAATCAAGAAAACTCATGTAGTCAACGAACACATTTCGTCCTCTGAACATTCAAGTGGGAAGACACTTCACCTAAATATAATGTCAGTTATGATGACTGAGGTGAATACAAGTGAAGATAGAATGACAGAGCTTGAAAAGAAGGCTAACATGCTCATGAAAGCAATTGAAGAAAGGGATTATGAGATTGCATCTCTCAAGAATCACATCGAGATTCGTGACGTTGCTGAATCTAGTCATACACATACCATGAAGAATAATGACAAAGGGAATGCAGTTTTGCAAGAAAGTCAACCACAAAATTCGACCTCAATTGCATCGCTATCTATTCAACGGTTGCAGGAGATGATAGCAAACTCCATCAACACTCAGTATGGTGGACCTACTCAAACTTTCTCTTTGTATTACAAACCATACACAAAGAGGATTGGCAATCTGATAATGTTGAATGGATACCAACCACTCAAGTTCCAATAATTTGATGGAAAAGACAACCCAAAACATCATGTTGCTCACTTCATCAAAACATGTGAAACTGCTGGTACGCGAGGAAATTTGATGGTCAAACAATTCACCTGAATTCTCAAAGGAAACGCCTTTGACTGGTACATCGACCTTGAACCTGAAATCATTGAATATAGTTGGGAGTAGCTTGAGGGGTTATTTTCTCAACTGCTTCTACAACACTCGGTGTATTGTTAGCATGATAGAACTAACTACCACCCAACAACAAATGGGTGAGTCAGTTATTGACTATATTAATCGCTAAAAAGCATTAAGCCTTGACTACAAAGACAGGTTAACCGAATTGTCAGCGGTGGAAATGTGCACTCGAGGAATGCAGTGGGGGCTTCAGTACATCTTGCAAGGAATAAAACCCCACACCTTTGAAGAATTAACTAGAACTCATGATATGGAGCTAAGTATTGCTAATAGAGGGAACAATGATCTACTGATCCCAAATGTAAGAAAAAAAAAGAAAAGAAAGAAGTGAAAAGCGTTCAGAAGTTATCAAAGAGTGCTACAAAAGAAACTATGGTTGTCAACACGACCTCATTATTGTTTTTCTCCAAAGAAAGAAAAAGTTGAAAAATGCCAAGATAAGAAGGCAAAAAAAGACGTTTGACATTAAAAGAGAGGCAAGAAAAAGTTTACCCTTTTTTAGACTCTAATTTACCCAATATGTTAGAGCAACTACTGGATAAACAACTTGAAAAGTGAGAATGTTAAATATAGCTATATCACAAGTATTTAACTACAAGAGTAACTAAAGCACACAGAAGATAAATGACACAGTGCACTTTGGTAACCAAGTTCGTGAATTGATCCCTCAATTTAATGGTCTTCGTATATATATTTCTTATCTTCTTAAAGTTCACATCACAACAAGAAGCCTTCAATATCAAGCTAAATATGATATAGCCATTAAACATTCACCTTGACCGGCTTGATTGGACGAGCTTGTACAAATCTTCTAAATATTGACTTCTTCGTCAAAAACGCATACCCATCGATTATCACATATATATATTCCCCTAAGATCTTTTATGCAGATAACCTTTTTCATACAAGAAGGAAACAAACTCATACCAAGATTCCTAGATAATAGGAAAGGTTGGTAGTTTAATAATATTGCTTCATCTCTTAATAAAAAGATTAATATATTTGACATAATATCCTAACAAACTCCCCTTTTTTATCAAATATGATCAAATTCTCTTTATAATCAATCAGAGTCATAACAGCAGAAATGGGTAACAAAAAATAACTAAACATCCTAGGATACACACAATAGAATACCAACATATTCAACCAACCCAAGTCATTAGCCACGACAGAAGTCAAACATAAACACAAGCCATAAGCCACATTGTGGTAGTTAACCCATTCATTCATTATCAATAGCAGATCACAGGTTACAAAAAAAAAATAATACAGTCTATCCACCCAAAACAACATCCCAAAATATCAACATTAAAATATCAGTAGTCAACCAATCATCACACAAGCATCACACAACATTGTCTCCCCCTTTGAGAAAAACAAGAATTTAGGAAGACGGAGGAGCAACATCCCCAGATGAAGAAGGAAGCGACTTCTGATAGCAAATGAGAGCATCAATTTCCACCCTTCTATCCGTAAGCAATGAAATAAACGTGCTCAACACCCGAGATTCAACAGATAGAGAGTTCAAAATGTGGGAAATGTCACTCGCAGCCATACTAGCACCAACAAAAAAGGCAGGAGCATCAGTCGTAAAGGGATTAGCAGAGCAGTTGGGATGACCAATCTACTCAATATCCGAGACATGTGAGCCTCGAAATAATTTATAGCTCAATGATAACGTGCGAGAGTGCGAGCTAGAAGCATCAGAGTCACTTATAATATCAGGATGCAAATGGATAATCAGACTAAAGAAGAAGCGAGGCAGAGCAATTGGAATCTTGACCCCAAAGGTACCAACATGACGTAAAAGCTTGTTGTAAATGAACAACCCAACATCAACCGTAGTGTCTATACCAATCTAAAACAAGAACGTAGCTAAGGCAACTGATACACTGAAGGCGTGAGAAGAGGGAAACCAATTTGCAATACCAATCGTGTGACAATTTGCATATTTGACACTTAAAGAGGCAGCAAAAATACCCGTCATGGGCCAAACAGTGAGCCACTAGTCAATACAAAGGCCAAAGTTGCAGTGGAAGGGTTGGTCAGAGAAATATCCAACAACGTTGAGAGACCAAGAAATGCATTGATAAAGGAGAAATTATAATTCAACGGTCGAGCACATGAACGGACCGATAGTCCGTGCTACTAGGATCATAAAAATCTGAAGGCAAATTGGTAATAACTTTTCAAATATGTCTGGAATAGAAGGGCCCAACATTCAGATGGTACAAGAGAGACTAGATCGACTGATCAAGTCCATAATAGTTTATGCTTATCAGACACATTCACGTCATCGGCCAGACGTTGTTGGACAATATACTTCCATCGTTGAGCATTTTCCTCATGATGAAAGTATATGCGAGCAATGGGAACGGAGGGAATGTTACGTGGAAGATGTTGTCTACCGTCTTGATGGTGACACCCCGAAGCTTGGGTGAAGTCATGGATTGAAGAGGTGATTGTTGAACTGAGGCCCCTGCGGTAGGAAGGGTATATGCACACCCCATGGATGGAGAAGGATCAGTCGAACCAGATGGAATATCATGCAAAGAGGAGACAGGGGGAATTTGCTCAGAGGGAGGGGATTTGGTTTGCTATGCAGACAATGAATCCGAGGAAGTACTAATGGCGACAGATAAACTCTGAGATTGCTCCAAAGCACAGACGCCTTTCCCTTCAAAGATGAAGGAACAGGTCCCTTACCTTAACTTTTCGACATAGAAGGATTGGAACCAAATCGGGAGCATAACAACTCAGCCAGAGAAACACCATCTTGTGAATTAGACCCAGAAGATGAACCAGAAGCCACAAGGGACACACCAGCTTTCTCAACATGAATATATGCAGAGCTATCAGAACTAATAGGGTGAGAAATTTCACCTCGATCAGCAAGGCGAACATACGGACGACGTGAAGGAACACTCTTAACTCATTTACCCTGCATTCTTACCACGTGCATGTTGAAATGAATAGTAGAATCACGAAGATTGACAGAGGGTTCTTGATAGTAGCCGCGACGAGTGCTCACCATTTTAATAAAAGAAGGCAATAGGAAGAAGACAATGGTTTCTTGAATCGTTAAATCTTCTTCCCAAAACAAATGGTTCCTGTCGAACTTCATACTTGCCATATATAAAGCGACTGTGAAATAAATGTTGTTGGTCCAAACACAAATGGGCTGGAATACACAGTAAGAGAGCCCAAAATCAATAAGACAATAACAAATTGTCAAGCCAGCGGTTTACACATACCCAATTCAGCTCGTAAATGTTCAAAGAAGGCTGCATCAAGAGGTTTGGTGAAGATATCAGCCAACTAGAGGGCAGATCGAACATGAGTGAGTGAAATAATTTTATCTTCAACAAGATCACGAATAAAGTGATGACGGATATCAATATGTTTGGTCCAACTATATTGTACCGGATTCTTTGAAATATCAATGGCACTTATTTTATCACAATAAATGATCATTGTTTCTTGGGACAAACCATATTCTCCAACCATTTGCTTCATCCAGATAAGTTGAGAACATGCACTACCAGCCGCAATATATTCGACCTCAACAGTGGATAAAGAGACAGAGTTTTGCTTCTTACTGAACCATGAGATCAGATTGTTGCCCAAGAAAAAACAACCTTCGGACGTAGACTTTCTATCATCAGAACAACCAGTCCAATCAGCATCACAATATCCTACAAAAGATGAGTTGGTATCAAATGAATAATAAATGCCATAATCATGAGTTCCATGAATATATTTGAGAATCCGTTTAGCAGCTTGTAGATGGGAGTTACGGGGATCAGATTGAAACCGAGCACAAACTCCGACAGCATAAGCAATATCAGGACGACTGGCTATAAGATACAACAAACTCCCAATCATACTCCTATATAATTTAAGGTTTACAACTTTAGACATAATATCTTTAGTGATTTTTACATGTGTAGTAGCTGGTGTAGTCTTGGATTGAGAAGTCTCAAGTTCAAACTTCTTAACCATATTCTGGGCATACTTCGCTTGAGAGATAAAGATACCACTCCGGTCTTGCTTGATTTGCAAGCCAAGAAAAAATGATAATGCATCGACCATACTCATCTCAAACTCAGACTTCATAACGGTAATAAAGCTAGACACATTGTCATCAGGAAATCCACCAAATATAATATCATCTACATATGTTTGAGCAACAATGATATCCTTACCCTTTCGATTGATAAATAAGGTTATGTCTGAACCACCACGAACATATCCATGTTTTTGTAAATACTCAGTAAGTTTTTCATACCAGATTCAAGAGGCCTGCTTGAGACCATACAGAGCTTTATTCAGTTTGTACACATGTTGTGGAAATGTTAGGTCAATGACACCTTTGGGTTGAGCAACGTATACTTCTTCATTCAAATACCCATTTAAGAACACACTTTTGACATCCATCTTATACAGTTTGATCTTTTGTATACAAGCAATGCTAAGTAACAAGCTTATAGCTCCAAGTCTGGCAACAGAAGCGAAGGTTTCATGAAAGTCCACTCCTTCGATCTGAGTGTATCCTTAAGCAACTAGGCGTGCCTTATTACGAGTAACAAATTTGTGTTCATCCGTTTTATTTTTAAAGATCCATTTTGTCCCGATAATATTAACATTAGCTGGTTTGGGTACCAACGTCTAGACATTATTGCATTGGAATTGAAGGAGTTCTTTTTGAACTGCACTAATCCAGAACTCATCATGGAGAACTTTTGTGACTGGTCCTGATTCAATAGATGAAGTATAACACACATTTGCAATTAGGTTTGCATAATCAAGACTATCTTTCTTTCTAGTTGTGACTCCGTTTTGTACATCCCCAATGATAAAGCTTGGAGGATGATTCTTAGTCACATAAGATAGAGGACTTGATTGTTGCACTGTTGTTTCATGAGTGGACTCCGAGTTATTTACATTGTTAGGAACATCAGGCATAGCATGAGAAATAGTATCTGTATTTTGTAGCATACTAGTGGATAGATCAGTATTTCGTATTAGTACATCATCTTCATCAACCTGACATGTGCGGAGACAGTCTCATCATCATTCACAACAATATTGATAGTTTCCATTACTGATTGAGTCCTATTATTGAACACTCGGTAAGCTCGACTATTTGGTGAGTAACCCAGAAAGATCCATCTATCACTTGGCATCCAGTTTCCTATGATACTCTCTATCTACAAGGATGTAACAAACACTTCCAAAGATGTGGAAGTACTTAACATTAGGCTTCCTACCTTTTTTATAATTCATACAACGTCACAGTGGCTCAAGTATGAATTGTCACTCGATTATGAATGTGACAGGCAATATGCATAGCTTTAGCCCAGAATCGTAATGGCAAGTCTTTGGCATGAAGCATTACTCTGGCCATTACTTGGAGAGTACGATTCTTTCTCTCAACAACCCCATTTTTTTGTGGAGTTAAACGAGCTTAGTATTCATGACGGATCCCTTCACTTTCACAGAAAAGATCAACTTCTTCTTTTTTAAATTCTTTTCCATGATCACTTCGTAATCTTATTATATTCTGCGCTTGTTCTCGTTGTAGATTATGACATAAGTTTATATATACTTTAGCTGTCTCAGATTTACTCTTCAGGAATCTGACCCAAGTGAAGCGTGAGTAGTCATCCACACAAACAAATACATATCTCTTCTTCCCTAAGCTTTCAATTTGCATTGGACTCATGAGATCCATATGTAGAAGTTCAAGAACTCTGTTTGTATAGCATTCACTGACACTTTTGTGGGAAGATCGAATTTGTTTTCCCCGTTGATGATCTCCACAAAATAATTGTCTTTTTACATCCAGAACTGGGAGCCCCACAATTGCATCATGTTTAAGTGCTTTTCCTAGCGTAACAAGACTGACATGACCTAGCTTCTTATGCCACTGCTTAGTTTGATCTCCTTTTGAAATTTTACAAGAATCGGGTTGATTTGAACATCAATGATAACAATTATCAATCTGACGAATTCCTCGCATAATTTCACTATTGTGCTCATCAGTTACTATGCAGTTTTCTTTGCAGAAGTTTACACAGTATCCTTGATCACATAACTGGCTTATGCTAATAAGGTTTGCAGTGAGACCTTCAACATATCGTACGTCATTCAGTCTTGGGAGATGTTGTCCTGTGATGTCTCCCTTTGCTAGAATTCTTCCTTTGGCATCATCACCAAACGTCACATGTCCTGAGGAGCATTCAATTGAGTTAGAAAAGTAGGAACGATTTTCTGTCATATGCCTTGAGCATCCGCTATCAAAGAACCAATCCTCTCGAGACACTTGAATAGAAGTGAATGTTATATTTCCCTTCTTTGGGTGTTCCTTAATTTTTCAAACCCTTTTAATATTTGTGACCCTTTGACTTGCATGAAGGTGCTTCTGTGTGAGATACCTAGTTCTCAAATCTGA
>JBBPDI010098859.1:0-10949 GCA_037974545.1 Cucumis variabilis | reverse complement strand
CCAAATCCAATAAACTAACATCCTAAGTTGTTTAATGAGTCTTGAACAGTATGTAGAGACATACAGGGATCAATATTTGAAATCAGCTTAAAGGGTCTATAGTATAGGGATAAGGTTGGGACCTTATCTTGGTAACGGCTCACTTTGTATTTGATACAAATGCAATGATCCAACGCGTTCGTGTAGTTGACATGCAAGTGAGGGATCCTGTGCAATGAGTTTGCATAAGATCGGATCACAAAATAGTAACTACTAGATGTAACTCCGTTAACTCGTTAGGTTTCTATTTCACTAGAATGATCTAGGTAACTTAGTTTTAATCCTGAGTGTATTATGAACTCCTATTCTCGAGGGATTGTCCTTTGATTTGTACGACTTAGAGTGACCAGATCGCCGACTCAATAAACTTATCATTTTGGAGATAAAACCAAGTATGGAGCTGAAAACATAATTACACAAGATGGAATTCACTCCTTCCTTACATTTAGGGCAAGTAGATGAGTGTTCCCTTAAATGGTGCCTCCAGGACTTGAATAAAGGGCTCTTACCCTTTTTATGGCATGAGAGGGGTTTCTGTTTATAGGTAGGACCATAAACTGGTTGTTCATTAGAGGAGCACTGATATTTAAGGATTAGGGATAGAACGATAAATTGACACAGCTAGTGTTACGAACACTCGTGAAAGACTAACTTACTATTATTGGTTTATATTCGTGGACATAGAAATATATCTACAGTGAGAAGAGTTCAGTTGTGAGTCTTTAGTGGAGTGTACACACAGTTAACAAATATTGATTAATGTAGTTAATGAGTTTAGCCAATTAATCTCAGATCGTTGTAGCTTCTGATCTATAAGTCCATTAGGTCTGCTTCCTAGTTGGTAAAGGATAATGAGATTTATTTATATTGGTTGTATTTTGAAACGTTCAAATTTACTTTAGGAATTAGTTTTATATAATGATACATTATAATATAAAGTTTATCAAACTTTATTATATTAATTTAATTTTAGATATGATTCAAAATTAACTTATGAGAGATAAAATATTTGAATGAGTTCAAATATTAAATTAATGTAAATTGGATTCATATTAAAATTATCAGTTATGAGAGAAACGTATATTTGAATATGATTCTAATTTAATTTAAGTTAAATATAACATATTTAATTTAGCTATTAATTAATTATAGAATGAATTAATAGTTTAGTTTTATTCAATTAAATTTGATTTAATTAAATCTATAAGATATTGGAGTGATATTCATTCAAATAAGATTTGAAAGAAATGTTAATTAAATATGATTTAATTAATTATATTAATATAAATCTATAAGATATTATAGAGATATTCATTCAAATAGGATTTGAAAGAAATATTAATTAAATATAATTTAATTAATTATTAACTAATTGATTAATTGTTAATTAATTAGTAGATTTGATAATAGAATCTCATGAGTCTCTCCTACTCCTTTTCCTATTCCAAGAGGAAAAGAGAGTTATAAATATCTAGAAGAAAACACTTGTCTTTAAATAAATTAATAATAAAAAAAAAGTCAAGACCTTTGCTCTCTACAAAAAGAAAAGAGTTTCTCTCAAATATATCTAAACATTTTCCCATCTCAATTGATTTTCACAAACTAATCTCATCCAAGAGAATAGGAAGGTCTCCGCCAAGTAGTGTTCCTAATTCAATGGTTTGTAGATTTAGAGACGTCATCGAAAGTAAGTTCTCTACAATTTTTAAATTAAAAGCATGCTTAGTTTTTATTTAGAATTTTGATTCTAAAGTTTTGCCAATGTATTGGTATTTAGGGATTCCCAAATTAATTTGAGGAATGATTCTGTAAAATCTTCTGTAGCCAAAGGGCTTTTATCCCTTCAATTATCCCTACAAGATTTGTGACCACATCGACCTAAATGAAGAAGCTTTTCTTAGAAAAGTTTTTCCTGCTTCTCACGTAGCTAGGATAAAAAACAATTATGGTATCATGCAGATGAACAGTGAGACATTACACAAGTATTGGGAGAAGTTCAAGTGCCTGTCAACAGCTTTTTGCAGCATTAGCTATTTGATGTGCGCTCCTAATTTAGTACTTCAATGAGGGGCTAGTCTCCAATGATAGGAGTACGATAAATGTAGTTGCGAGAGGAATCTTGGTTAATAAGACTCTTACAGATGCCAGAGCATTGATATCAACCATGGTTGCTAATGTTCCATAGCTTAGGACTCAATGGACCCGAGACTTAGTCCCCTTATCCACCACATCTTTACAAGAGGTATGTGAGCTTAGATCTGAAGTTATTGAACTGACCACTCTTGTAAAAAAAGTATTTCTTATAAGTGGACTACCTCAGGAGCCTACAGCTGAGGTGGAACTATACACTAGAAACCATTAAGGTGATAGGCCATACAATCAGAATCGTTACGGAGGCCAAGGCCACGATCAAAGTGGATGGGTATGGTAGCTCTATCATGCCTTTAGATGAGAGGCTAAGGCACTTGTTCTAGCTTGGATTTCTAGAGATTCTTCTTTATTTTTTAGAATTTTTTAGAGTTTGAACTTAATTATATTATCTGTTTGGTTTCAACCCTGTTATTAAATGAGTTTTTGTTATATGCTTGGATGCATGGGGAATATATGACTTTCGATTTCAATTAGATCTTTCACTTGTGACTTTCCTGATAAGATTTAGTTAGAAGTAATATATATTTAATAAGAATACTATGGGAATTTGGAGGAAAGAGAAAATACTTTATTTAAGGAGGAAACAAGAAAATAATTATATTGTTGGAAAAATATAATTATTAGTAAAAGAATATTTTATTTTGGAAGAAGATAAAAAAAAAGTGATTTTATAGAGAATTTAATGAAGAGAGAGATTAAAGTTATTTTGATTTATTTTTGAAAGTGAAAAGGAATAGGAAGAAGAAAAGAGACATAATAATAATATTGTTATTGTTATTATTTAAATTGGTCCGACTCGAAAGATGTGCAACACTATTCAACTTCTCCTTATTTGTAAACCCTAGCCACCACTACACCTACTGTCATCGACGCCATCATCTCCATCTTCGGTGAAGCCCTTTTCTTGCAAACATTCGTTCGTCGATCATTAGTCTCCATCACACCCATCGCGCTATCGAGTCCACAATCGTGAAGCGTCTTCTCCATCCAAGCCATCATGAAATCATTTTGCCATCAGTCTCAACTGCATTCCTCCTCCATCCGAAGCAACACAAGCCTCCATCCATCTCTCTACGTCTCTATTTGTCTTAGATGAAGCCGAATAATCACCTTTCGTGAGCGCCATCTTCGCGTCACTAATCGAGCTCCACTTCTCGTTCTTACATCCAATCTAAGTCGACCTCTTTTTTATGAGCCATGCACCCAATCCGATCCTCCATTCTCTTCTAGCTGAGTCGAAAGCTTTCCTTCTTTTTATTAGCCAAGCCATGAGTTGAGCCAGTTTCCTATTTTGGTGAGTATTTGATTGGGTTTTGGTACTCCCATCAAATACCTTTGTCCAACAGTCATATGCATCCCTGAAAGTCTGAGATGCATTATGACCAGGAAAAGGAGGACATTCCTCTATTAAGACAAAGCATAGAACACGACTACCAGAATCATATTCAAGTTTGACTTTCATGTCACATAATTCTCACTGGTTAATTTTTCATTTTTAAGCAGATGAATCATTGAAGAAGACATGTTAAAATTACAAACAATTAACCATATTAGTTATCTTTGTCCTGACCCATTGCAAAGTAATCCAATCAATTCAGCAAAAACAAGCAATCAAAAACCTTAATCAAATAAATGATTTAGTTTTTTTTACGATACTTCAAAAGTTTAGAGCAACAACCACCGAAGGGTGATCAACTACTTCTCTCCTAAATTAGGACAAACTCAGTTAATAACTAATACCAGAATAACTCATATTCCTCTAGTTTTTAGTTACCAATATTCGGTCAAGGATTCATTAACTAACTTAATTCATTCTGTAAGTGTGATCCTACCATTTTCATATCCAAGAGGTATGCTTTGACAGGCTACCAAAAGGAAAGACAACTGTTGAAGATTGACCTAAAAAACCCTATCCATTTCTAGAGTTTGTGTTGTTTGCATTGTTCAGAAGGGATGATCACTCTAGGATGACACGGAGGCGGTCATAGAAATCTCAAGGTGCAACCTAATGGAGGAGACTCTAGGACACGTTGACTCACATCCTTTTTCTACTTACTATGTACATTTCCCCTATTCACATTGTTATTGATCCATACAAGCACTTTTTGAAGGGAGGTCGCGCCTAGAGAACACAACTCCGAGTATGGATCTCACATGTGAACTCTTAGGTACGTGAGATCTAAAAAATTGATCTATCATATGTACCATTTTTCTTCCACTAAATGTTCTATTAATTTAGGGTTTGTTGTACTTAACTAAATTTCGGCTAAATGAATCTACCTTAGTCTATTCTTATTATAACTCTTATAATAAAACTTTACTTTAAAGTTTCTAGGTGTATTACACCATTTAATTTACCTAGTGAAATCTTATGCTAATAAGAATAAGGTTAATTCAACTCTGGTTTCGGGTCAGTTTTCAGGTAGGAGGTGTTGTGTAAACCGTCAACTTAAGGACCCCAGAATTAGACAGAATTTTACCGATGGAGTAAATCCTATTTGTCCTACTTAATTTCATTAAACTAAAAACAGACTTAATTTAATTCTAATCCTATTAGAATTAATGTGTTCTTAGGTCTATTTAATTTTAAACAATTTAAAATTAAAACAAATTAATCATAAGATATTTTGTTTGCATGCAACTATTTATTATAGGTTGAAAGTTTCTAATTATTAAATTTTATAACTATTATAAAATTAATTAATTAGACCTATAATATGTTGCATATTATGATTTAGTTAATTAAAACAATTATAATTATAATAAAAACCATACAACATGCAGAATTTTACATTAGTA
This sequence comes from Cucumis variabilis, assembly GCA_037974545.1. Lineage (NCBI taxonomy): Eukaryota > Viridiplantae > Streptophyta > Magnoliopsida > Cucurbitales > Cucurbitaceae > Cucumis > Cucumis variabilis. Next base: position 5,960 of record JBBPDI010098859.1, on the reverse strand, counting down.
TAACAATTATATTAAGTTGTGGATGTAATATGCCCAATGCAAATTGATTTTTATCTTAATTAATATAACACTTATATTATTAAAAAAATATATGAAAATCAACCAAGCATACATAAAACATTAATTTAAAAATAACAAATTATATTTAACTAAGTAATGTCATGCATCATGCTTATCCAATTTTATATATTTAAATTATCAGCATACTTTAAATAACTCATGGAATTCAAAAATCATGCATTAATACCATATCTTATAACACTTATAATATATGAATATGCTTAATCTAAGGTAGGATTTATCTAAATGACATCCTAAATGCTAACTCAAACAATAAATTACAATAATTAAGCTTTAAAATATTCTTAAAAAAAATGCTTCTAAAGCTAAAAAAATTGGTTTTAAAACCTTGAAAAAGCTTCAAATCAAGTCTAAAAACCTTGAACCAGTTCAAAAATGGAAGAACGGGTCCAAAAAAGTGAAGAACAGACCAAAAATGAAGAATCGGTCCAAAAAAACAACTAAACCCCTGCCATCCAGACGTTGACCGACCCAACCAGAGTTGAACCAAGCTGACCGCGTTAAACAGAGTCAACCACGCGTGAACCACTTGAAGTCGAGTTGCGCCTTCCTCAGTGTTACTGACATCACACTAACGTCAACACTTCTTCTCCAGATGCGTCGAATAATTTTTTTTGTCTCGGTTTCCATTGGAGGCCTTTCGGTGGTCCGTTTTAGGTGAATTTGGTACTATTTTTCACATAAAAACACCACGAATCCAAAATTGGACTCTAAATTACAAGATTTACAATTAAAAATGCTAAAAAACATAAGGGCCTTTACATGATCAAATAAAAAAATTGTAAATCTATGGCCAAATTTTACAGAAAACATCTAATTGCAAACCACATTCATAATGCAAAAACTCCACCTAACTAATGCAAAATTTAAAAGTCTCAATTAAGAATTGAAGGGATTAAAACCCTAGGGAGTGAAAGATTTTACAGAACCATTCCTCAATTTAATTTAGGAATCCCAAAACATCGGTACATTGGCAATATATAGAAACAAAATTCTTAATGACTAAGCATACTTCTAAATTAAAAGATACAGAGAATAAAAAACTCATGTAGTTTGATGCCTCTGAATCTACTAAAATTCTAAATTTGGGACAATACCCATTGGAGACCTTTCTATCTTCTGGGATAAGATTGGTTAGAGGGAACCAATTGCAATGGAAAAAGGTTCTAAGAGAAACTATTTTGCAGAGAGACAAAAACATAGGTTGAAGAAAAAACTTTTTTCTTTTGCGTATTTATAACTCATTTTCCTTTAGGAAATAGGAGAGAAACATGGAATTCAATTACTTTAAAAAATATTAAATTAATAGAAATTTAAAACCAACTAATTAATTAAGAGACATTTTTAAAAATAGAAAAAAATTAAAATATTTACAGTCTATAGCAAAATTTTTGATTCTATCAATAATAGTATTCTATCACCATAGCATATTGATGACTATCAGTGATAGAATTTGCTATAGGTTGTAAGTAATTGATAAAATTTTCTGTTTTTAAAAATTCCCCATTAATTAATGATTAACTAATTAATTAATTAATAATTAATTAAATCATATTTAATTAATATTTTATTTAAATCATATTTAATGAATATCTCTCACATATCTTATAGTTTTAAATTAATTTAATTAAATCAAATTAAACAAAATTATTAATTAATTATTCAATTAACTAATAGCTAAATTAAATATCATGTATTTAACTTAAATTAAATTTGAACCATATTCAAATATAAATTTCTCTCACACCCAAAAATTTTAAAATGAATCCAATTCACATTAAATTAATATTTGAACTCATTCAAATATTTTATCTCTCATAAATTAATTTCGAATTGGACTCACAGTTGAACTCTTCTCACTGTAGATATATTTCTGTGTCTACGGATATAGACCAATAGCAGTAAGTTAGTTCTTCAAGAGTGTTTGTAACATCGATTGGGTTAAATTACCGTTTTACCTTTGGATTACTTCTAGTACTTAAATACCAATGTTCCTCTAATAAAGAACTTGTTTATGGTCCAACCAATAAACATAAACCCATCTCTTGCCATAGAGAGGGTAAGGCCTTTTGTTCAAATCCCAGACATACCATTTAAGGGAACATTCATCTACTTACCCTAAAGTCGGGAAAGTGTTAATTTCATCTTGTGTAAGTATATTCTCAGCTCTCCACTCGGCCTTGTCCTTAAAATGATAAACATTTTGAGTCGACAATTTGGCCACTCTCACCCGTACAAATCAAAAGACAATCCCTCGCAAACAATAGTTCATAATACACTCAAGATTAAGCTTAAGTTACCTAGGTCATCTTAATGAAATAAACCTAACTAGTTAACGGAGTTACATCTAGTGGTTTCTATTTCGTGGTTCGGTCTTATGCAAACTTATTGCATAGGACACCCTTACTCACATGTCCACCCCATCGTCGTCGAACCTTGCTCACAAACGCCCACACTACCATCGCCAAACAGCCTTCTTCACTCGTCATTCTGTCAAACTTCTCTAGCCAACCCCCAATCTTCTTTCTGAGAAACCCCCCTTAAGAATGCTCACCCTAACCGACCCCTCCGACCCCTTCCCCTTGTAAATTTCTCTTGCTGAACCGCTCAGAATTAAGCCCCTTGATTTTCTTTGCTCACGTAGAATGCCCAACTCTAGTTATACTCCTTGTCGTCGCTGCTTTTCACTAAACGACTCATTGCACTCCCTGTTTATTGATTTCACTCCTCTCTAATGGAGCAACTCCCCTGCTTGCTGAACTTTTTGTCGTCTCACAGACCCTCGATTCTGTAAGTTCGTTCAAACTGTTGATAATCATTCTGACTAAATGTTGATAACAGATCTTATGGATATAAAGTGATGTTACATTTAGAAATATGCAATGTTGTGATAACTGATCTTAAGGATATAACTGAGATTACATTTAGAAATATGCAATCTTGATGTTATAATTAATGTTACATTTAGAACTGCGACAGCCAATATCATGCATATATTTCATATTTATTGTATGCTTGAGTTATAATATGTTGTGAATATCCTACACCTACAGTAGCCGATTCATGCATATACTTTTTGCTTGATTATGAGTTTGGAAGGCACCCTTAGACATTTTGAAAGGATTTTTTGACTTAGACGCTTTTGAGGTGAATTGTAGTTTGAAAGTTAAACTTGGTTCATTTTAATTTGTGTTCATAGTTAAAGTATCAACATTTATCATTTTTAGAGATTTTATGTTTGGTTTTGAGTTAAAAGATACACTTAGACATTTTCTAAGTTGTTTTGATATTTTAAGACACTTAATAGGTGAGTTTTCGTTGGGTTTTAGTTTGAAAGTTACACTTGAGTAGTTCTAATTTGTATTGAGAGTTAAAGTTCCACTTAGACCATTTTTAGGTTTGTTTTTAGAATTATACAGTTAAGCTAGTATGTTGTGATAATTGTTGCAGGGTTAATTTTTATCCATTCTATCTGAAGATGAATAGGGATTGGATTAAACTAAAAAAATAGATTTTCAAGTGATTATACTAATGGAGTTGCTCAATTTATGGAAGTGGCTAAGTGTCATGTAAATGTTGTGGAAAAACTAGGTTCCCATTTAAGTATTGTCAAACAATGATACAAACATTGGATCGAGTAGAGCGTCATTTATTTATGTATGGAATATCTTATTTGTAAAATAAATGGTTTATCATGGAGAAGTCATGAGCTTAGCTCGATTTGAACACGGTGTTACTTCATCATCAGAAGCTGATAGATTAAGTAGAGAGCCTAATGTTGGCAATGAGAACGATGATATTTTAGATCTTTTAACTGATTTCAAAGGATTAATTATAGCAAGGGACAAAAATTTTTATGACGGAGATGGTTTTGATGATGAATTTTCAGAAGATGTTGATGAAATGGATACTAGTAACATTTTTTAGGAGTTGATGAATGAAGCACGTGACCAATTGTATCCTGGATGTACAAAATTTTTCTCATTAAATTTTTTGGTGAAGTTAATGCATACCAATGTTCAGAATAATTGGAGCAACAAATTGTTTGATATGCTATTAGAATTGTTGAAAGATGTATTTCCAATCGGTACATATATACCTAAATCATTTTACAAAGCTAAGATAAAATTATGTGACTAAGGGTTAGGATATGATTCCATCCACGCTTGCAAATATGATTGTGTATTATTTTGGAAAGAAGTTGTTAATTGTCAAAGTTGTCCAGTATGCGGTGAATCTCAATATAAAACAGATGGTGGAAAAGGAAAGAAGATTCTAAATAAGATTTTGTGTTACTTTCCATTAATTCCAACGTTGAAACGATTGTTTTAATCAAAACATAACGCTTTTGAGATGAGATGGCATAAGGATAAACTAGTTGACAAGAGGATGTTTTATGACATCCAACTGATGCTGCAGGATCGAAACACTTTGATAAAGAATTTCCTTGATTTGCATCAAAACCAAAAAATGTTCGTCTAGGCTTAGCTTCAGACGGTTTTCATCCATTTGAAAATATGAGTACTCATATTAAAGGGATAAAAGCTCTTGACAGCAGAAGATTCTACAGAACCATTCCTCAATTTAATTTGGCAATTCTAAAACTGATAGAAAGAGACATGTGCAGTAGAAAAAGAATCGAAATTCTACCCTAAATGTACTTAATTAACGGAAAAAATTATAAATCAAAAAATAGAGTTTTTAGAATACTTACATTCAAACCTCCATTGTTTTTTTTTTTTTTGACCAATCACTGAAGTTGACTTACTATCCTCAGGACTTAAAACTGGGTTGTGGGACGTGTTGGATGAAAGAATCGAGAGAGAGAAACAGATGAAAAAGAAATGGGCTTGGTAAATTTCCTTCTTTTTTTAAAGTAAATAAGAAAAGAAATACAATTTGGTGTAAGAGCCCAAATTCAAAAAAATCCAACCCATCAAATGAGTTTAAAGGCCTTATTTATAGGGGTTTTCTATGCAAAATTGTATGTCCATGCAATACAAAAGCCCAACAACTCAAAGTCCAATTTCTTTAGTGGACTTTTTGTCTAAATCAAAAAAAAAAACACCAAGCCCACTAGAGTTAATGGGATTATCCAACAAAATGTTGGATTTTCCCACTAACTTTGGTTAAAGGGCAAAATAGTCTTTTGGTTAAAAGTCAAAATTTGACTTTTTCAAACCTAAAGTCAATATTTTGACATTTTATTATTTTTTTCATCTTGACTAATTTTGACCTCCCAATCATGAATTCACATTCATTTTCTCAAAATTCAGATGATATTTGAATATATTTTTGGTCAAAGATTGATTTTCAAAGTCAAAAGTCAACATTTTGACTTTTTACAACTCTGACTATTTCCATCATACTGTTCTAAGTTTATTCCATATGAGCTATCAGGGGAACCTAATGGACCTATAGATCATAGGCTCCAACAATTCAAGATTAACTGGCTAAACTCTTTTAGACCGAGTTAATCAACATTCGTTAACTAAGGGGTCATACCACTAAAGTCCCATAGTTGCACTCACCTCACTATAAATATATTTGTATCCATTTGATAAAATCATGATTATTAAGTTAATCCTTCACACGTTGTTTGTAACCTCGACTGGGTCAAAATATCGTTTTACCCCCGATACTACATCTTTCTCCTTTAGTCCCACCAATCCACTATTGAACACAATTGGTTTAAGGTCCAACCTATAAATTTAATCTCTCTCGGGTCAATGAGAGGATGGGGCCACTTGTTCAAGAATTGGATTCAGTGCTTAAGAGAACAACCTATCTACTAACCCTAAAGCGGGTAGGAGTGAACTCTGTCTTGCATCATCTATCTCCAGCTATCCACCTGATCTTACCCCTGAAATGGAAGGCTT
>JBBPDI010098853.1:0-10949 GCA_037974545.1 Cucumis variabilis | reverse complement strand
ACATAAATCAACATCCTTCTAAATAGTTTCATTCATCCAATTCACCCCAAATGTGAATTTGGCAACTTACCCAAGTCGATGGAAAGTCGAACTCCACCTCAACCTATTGAAAATCAAGGATCCGCTCACTGACCTCAATTTGACACCTTCAAAGAATAACATTAGACAACTGTTTAATTGACATTACACCTTAACAAATCTATCATGCGGAAACCATCAAATTCATTATTACAAACTTACACTACAACTCGATACTTCTTGTAGCAAGGCAGAAATCACACTTAGTATAGATGAAATCAACGCACACGAAAGGCAGAGTGAAACGATACGCGAAGAGGTACTGAAACCACAACTGAAAGATAGCTAGTTGTAGCTGGAATAAGGGGAACGTGCCAACGCGAAGGCACGAAGGAGGGAGGAGCAGCGCGCGAACGCTTCACGGAGGGTCACGGCGTACTGATGGTGAGTGGCAAAAAGCTGCAGCGGCTTACTATGAAGGGGTTACGTGCGATGGCTTCACGAACTAGAGTGGACAGTCAGCAGCGTTGTAGGATGTGGCATGGCTGGGTTTCGTCGGATGGGATAGCCTCGCCTAAAACAAGGCAACGGCAGGACGGCTTGAGATGGAGAGGATCTAGGCGACGGGTGGCGGATGGCTAGGGCAAGGAAAGGAAAGGAAGAAGAAGAAGAAAGGGGGGGCGCACGGGAGGGAGGGAAATTTTTTTCCTTATTTCCTTTTCTTTTCTTTTTTTTAAAAATAATAAAAATAATAATAATAATAATATTTTACTATTATTACCCTTCAAATTTCTTTTTCCTCCTTCAATCTTTTTCTTTCTCAATAGGTCATTTCCTTTTCATACTAAGTGTACTAAATTAATACTTAAAAATTTAAAATCTTCAAGTAATAAGGTAATTTAATTAAAAATAAATACCTTAGAGCTCGAGGTGTTACAACAAGACTAAGAATCCACTTACAAACCTTTAAATCTCAAATTTAGATCCTTAGTAAAATGGATGTCCAAACTTAAGTCAAACTCATTGGGTCTTAATTCATTTCAATATGATTTAATTTCAACTATCGAAGATTTTCAGATTTAGTTCCACTATATCAACATGAGTCAACTAATCTTATACTTCATGAGGCCACCTAAAACCCTTTTATGTTTCTAAGGCTAAAATCTTCCAATACTCCAAATCAGCACACCGAAGGCTCAATCAACGGACTAACAGACAGGACAACTAGCTCAAAACAAATCTTGAAGGTAGAATGACTATGGCCAAGCGACAGCATGCAAAAAAAACAAAAATTTGATGGCTAGAAATTAGTGAATGACTTCCAATCGGCAAACCGGCTCGAAGAAGGGACAAAAAGTACCTCACATATCGACTAGCACCTTCGATCTCGTGTGGCAAGAGCTAGCGATGGTATGTTTGGCTGATCGACGTCCAATCGTTGTAGTCACCGACATGTAGCGGTGGAGAGAAAGAGAGAGACGCGAACTTCGGCGGTTAGGTGTGGCATTGTTCCGACGTTGGAGGAGAGTTAGAGATGGAGAGATCGTGGAGTGAGGGAGAGGGATCGGTGAAATGGAAAGGAAACAAATCATGAGGCATCTCTCTTGAACAATGGAGAAGAAAAGGTTTTATTTTTATTTATTTATTTATTTTAAAATGAGAAAAAGACTCAAAAACAATAACTTCCTTTTTGCCATTTTTTTAACTCTTTAAAACTCACTCATTTTTTCCAATTCTTTTACCAACTTAAGTTATTCCAAATTTTCTTGTTAAAGAAATTAAATCTCTAATTGGTGTAAGATGTGCTTCAAGATTGATTTACACAAATAAGAAATATTAGAGTAAATAGAAAAGAATAACCTACAAACAAAAACATAATTTTAATTAAATTGAAATAGTTAAGGGTATAGATGGGGTTTTAAAAAAATTAAAGAGTAAAGTTATCCAAAAATGTTTTTCTAACATCTTGTCTGTTTATATATTATAGATATAAATTTATTTTCAAAAAAATTTTATAATATAAATTTCTTTTTAAAAAAATTACAAATCAACTTAAATTAATATAGCAATGGGCACAAAAAAAAATATTGCTCGAAGTAAATGAATAAAAATAATTAAAATACTACATATTTTAATCTAAAGAGTTAAAACCCTCAATTCAAAATGAGTGGTGGGCCAATTATGGATGAAAAAAGACATATTAATAAAGAAATTCATTCATATTTGATTTTTTTTTCTTTCTAGTAAGGTAAGTTATATCTCAATCAAAATATTTTCTTAGGCTATATTATCTCATGATCTAAATGAGGTTTTTTATTGATTCAAAATGCAACTAGGAACATTTTGATTTAATGTTCTTACCCCCTATTCAAAATCAAGAAAAATGCAGTGAGTAGAAAGATTTTTTTTGTGTGTGATATATAAGCATTTCTAAAGCATTTTGTTTTAAAAACTTCTTTTGGAACACCTTAATTTTTTAATCAAATTACTATTTTTTTGTATTAACTAATTCATTTGTGAGATTTTATTTTTATTTTAATGACGACCAATAGTAAGATGTGTTACTTTTTTTAAATAACAATTTTTATATTAAATCACCTTAAGTTGGAAGAGTTGTTTGTATAATTTGAATAGTTATTATTATCACTAAATTATTTATATAAAAACAGTATTTAGCAATTATCATGTAAGCTTTTTAGTAAAACAAATGATGCCTAAGTATTGAAAATTAACCATATAAGAAATTGAATATATATATTCTTCTACGCGAGATATTCGAGATATTCTAAATAACGATAGAGAACTACACATCATAGTTTAATTCTAAAAAAAAAATTCTACTACAATACTTATGAAATTGGATAATATAAATAAATCTAACCATTTTGTTTATGTTTATATAATGTTGGGAGATTATTTTACTCTCTTTTGTTGAAAAATATAGAGGGTGTTCAATTCTTTATTGAATCATTTTTTAAAGTGTTTTTCTTTTTTCTTTTTTCTTTTTATTTTTTTGTTTTGAAAAATCATTTTATTGAGTTGATCATATATTTTATTGACACTAACATTATGTATTTTTTTATAATTAATTAGATTGATGTTGGACAATTACAGTTGTAGCCGCAAGTGCAATCAAAGCAGTTCATAACGTTAAATACAGTAAAAGTAGAAAAAATTATTTTGTGCAGCACCTCAACAAATACTTGATTGTCTCATCAAGTATTCAAAATGTAATGACCCCACTCATTGTACTAAACTGAGGTCATTACTACTAAAATAAATTACAATTTGACTCCATTTAAATTTAAAAAAAAAACCATAGAAAACAAAGTTCTTAAATAAAGAATTTTAAATACTCATAATTCATAATTTGAAAAGATATAAATAAATACTAAAAAATTTAGTCCTAGTTTGGGCCTTATCTAATTTTTAAAGAAAAATAACATAAAAGTAATTCATAAGTTCGATAAATTTAAATAAAATACTAAAAATTAAATACTAAGAAAACATGGAAGGCGGAAGCAACATAAACTTTCCTCTATGGCAAGTCACAGTCATTTCTTGTCATTCGTCAGCTTTCCCTACCTCTACCTCTGCCTCTATCTAATAAGTTAAACATAGAAAGAGTGAGTATAAACATATACTCAGTAAGAGACCCACTACTAGTCTCTTTAGGTTTCTGTTAACTACCTATTAGGGTCCCGTAAGGAAGTACCCTAAAACTATTGTGCTTCCAACAGACGCAATCCAGTGATCCTGTAGGAACACATCTGGTCATCGGTGAACTCGAAGGAACACCTAAAAGAAACTGGTCTTTGATGAACCCAAAGGAACACTAAAGAGAATCGGGTCCCATCGAACTCATACAGTCATAAATCTATGAAAAGGTGGTGGTCCTAAGGGACACCCATATGGGTACATATCATAAATATCATATCATGGCATGAATATAAATCATAGTTTTCTTATGTGATTAATATATCATGTGTCATAACATATCAGTCATCAACACTAGTCACCAACATTAGTCATCAACATCAACACATTATGCATTTTAGCTACATCAATGCATAATGAAAAATGTATGCAAACTCTTAATTTTACGTTCGAAGAAGGTATAGTAGTAGAATCTCTTACCTCAAGATTAACAAATCTTTCCTAACAGTCACAGCCAAAGCTTTCTAATCAATAGGTCCTAAATAGTAAGGAAATAATTTAATAACTAAATAGAATGTGTCTAACATCTAAGTCTTTTTTTTTTCAATTCAACTTACTAACAACAGAGGTTGAAACCAATTCAACTTTAGAGTACTGAACCGATGACTACTTCAAAACTAGTCAATCAAACCTTCAAGAAAATAATCAATCTTTAAGAAAATACTTCTCGGCTTTATAAAAAATTAATCTACTTAGACCAAAGAAATTGATATTTGATGGGCATACCAAATTCCAATCAAATACTCACAAAAAAGATGGCTTGAAAAAATCAGGGCCTCGACTCAACTTCAAGGAAATCGGATATGAAATGACTCGGGTAAGGAACTTGGGTTGGACGTGTGACTCGTAAAAGAGGAATGACTCGAGTGAGAGGAGAACCAACTCGGTGACAAAGATATCAACTGGCGTCTAAATTGGAAAGAAAGGCTCAGTCGGAAGGACGCGGAGGCTACACTAATGTGGATGGGAGGCAATGGTCAACGAAGGCTTTGATAGAGGAGAAGCAGGTCGATTTTGCATGATTAAGGAGACAGAATGAAGGTGATGGGACTAAGAGCTCGACAGGAAGATGCATGCGACAAAAAAAGATTGACAACAGCAACGGTGTGCATAACGGTTGAGCATCGAATGACAGTGAACAGAGGTAGTGGAGATGGCTAGGTCAATCAAGGAAAACTTATTTTTTCCGCTTCCGTTATTGCTGCTGGATTGGCCGTCGGGCTTGTTTCTATTGGACCTGGGAAGAACGAGAGACTATGGTATTGTACATTTCACGAGATTCTATTTAATATAATAATAATAATAATAATAATAATAATATTTCCTTTTTACTTAATTACTTCTTTTTCCTTTCCCTTTTTCCAATAACAAATGATCTTCTCTTTACTATTTAATATCCATCAAATCAACCTTTTTATCTTCTTTCCAAAACAATTACATGTACAGATAATTTACTAAAATAACGTCTTTTTGAAAATGTATTACGAAAATAATATCGTTTTAAAACTTATTACAAAAATTGTGTTTATTTTGGATGGGAGATAAGGTCAAGTGTTGAATGCTTGGCCTTTAATTTTGAAAGCAAATAAACAAGAGAGCGAGCCATTTTATTAAAAAGTAAATAAATGAAAAGAGTGAGTTTGACTTTCCCTTCAATTTTATTAAAATAAAATAAAATAGATCACAAGTCGAGTCTTTAAAGCTCGACCTGAACGCATGGATGGAGAGCAGACGACAGACGCATGCATGGGTAGTCTTGTCCCTAAACTCTCTCGTGAAGAGAGACTCGCTCTCCTTCCTTTAAATCTTCTTCTCTCATTCATTCTCTCGACAATCTTCTCCCTCTCGGCCCTTCTTTCCATCTTTCACAAAAAACTCTCATCCTTCAAATTACCTCTCCATTCTCCATCATTTTCATCATTATTTATATTTTTGAGATTTCACTCTTTTCCTCCCAACAAATTGAGGGTAAGAAATTTATTTGTATTATTTAAATTTATTTTTTTCTAATTTATTTTTATAAATTTTGACCATATTATTGTATTATATTCTTAGATTTTGTGGTTGTTGGAAAAGATTTTTTTGTTTTTGAAAAAAATAACTATCGAGGTATATTTTCTTCTAACAAAATTCATTTAATATATATATATATTCATATTCTCATTTTATTATGATGTTTTTGTGAAGTACCGTTGTCTTGGATTAGCAACAATAAAAAATCAATTCGAAGAAAATAGCAAAATTGTCGACCAAATTTGTAAGTTTTTTTAATTAACTTAAGCAATTGTATTATTATATGTATATTATGCTTAGGGTTTAATTTATATTATTAGTCTTTTATTAGCATTAAGTGTGATTGATAAATTTGTTTAATAAAAACAAATAAACAAATGTTAACTTGTTTGTTATTTGTCATATTAAAGTCTCATTTTGGTCGTTAAACATTTACAAAATGTTAATTTTTGTCCATATTTGTCTAGTTTTATCAGGTTTTGAATATGTTTAAGAATTAATTATGTACGAGATTTTGTAATTGTTAAAAAAATATAATTTACTTAGTAAATATATTAGGGGTATATTACAAATATTTTTATTTAAAAAAATAGTAAAATCAACTATTTATATTCATAGAAAACAAAATTTGTTATTTAAATATTTTGCTAAATTTTCAAATATTTGACAAATTTCAAATTATAAATATTTTAAACGTATCATCTTTACGTTTTTAAGTTTGATATTATAAATGAAATAATATATCTTCTCTAGATTTAGTTTGAATTTTGAAAATTTAGATCTTTTATATTTTTATTATCTGATTTATGTTTTCGAAAATAAATATTTTTTATAGTGTTTTTATCCTAATTTCATATCTTTATTTTTAAGTACTAAATAATAATATTTACTTATTTTCGTATGCTTTGTTTTCAAACTTTCTTTTTTGCAAGGTTTATCAATTATTTATATTTTAAAGATATTTTTTTTTCTCTTTTCTGCAAACCTTTATTTGAATTAAAAAAATGTATTTTTTTAACTAGTTGTTTTACCTACATATTATTTCTACATGATCGTACAACCTCTAACACCAACTAATTTTTCACATAACTTCCTATACGATCGAGTTGTAAACCCAAAAAACCAAAAATATAGGTTGGGTTGAGAACGTTTGCCAACCTAACTCAACCCAACTCAACCTGATTATGCCCTCAACCCTAATTTAACCTCATCTGGATCAGAAAGGTTTATGTTATCACTATTTCAAACGAATAAGCAATGAACACCATGTTTTCAATTGCACTGTCGTTTCGAAACATTGTGCATTTATATGTGACTGTGAGTAGGATAGATTTGGGCACAAACTTAAATTTAGAACTGAAATATGTTGATGTTGACCTAGACTCAAATGCACAATCAGTGTGCAATGAATAAGAAATGGTAGCTAACATTCAATACAGAGACTTCATAATAGAAATTGATGATGAATTTGAAGAGATGGACTTCGATGCCCTTGAATATGAAGTTCCATCAAATACATTTATTGATTTGGACATGAATCTAGTAGATAGCATTTGGGAACACGATCCAATTATAGTTTCGGTGGTGACCGACAACACGGAATTGTACAAAGAAATTATGTGTGAAAACAAATAAACGCTACAACATATGGTCAAGTGCTTTCCTATTAAGAGTCACGCACCATATGAAGTAGTAGAGTTAACACCGACAAAGTGGGCCATCAATGTAAGAAGTCAAACGATGGTTGCAGATGGAGATTTCGTGCAATAATAAAAAAAAATTCATAGTTTATTTGAGATCAGAAAGTTATCTTACCAACATACATGCTTTTACTCAGAACTTAGTCAAAGTCACGTGCAGTTGGATTCTTCAATGCTTGCACGGCAGTTTTTGAATCTGTCAAAGAAAAATCATCAATTAGTGTTGTGTCACTATAATCCATGATCAAGAAAAAGGTTGACTACCATGTTTTTTACCGTAGGGCTTGGGATGGTAAAAGAAAAGCAGTGGTCGTACAAATTATTACCTAGGTGGTTGTACATGGTGAAGCATACTAATCCTAGAATATTTGTTGAATGGAGGGTACATGTCACACCTACTAAAGGTCATGTCATATTATCATCAATATTTTGGGCATTTGGTCCCTATATAGATACCTTTAGTAGATGTAGACCACTTATTCAGATTGACAACACTCGCTTGTATGGCAAATATTGACGAAAGTTATTAATTAGCTATATATGTTGATTTGAATGACCATCTTCTACTATTAGCATTTGCCATTGTGGAAGAGGAGTCTACAGAAACATGAAGATGGTTTTTACATTAAAAAAAAATTGTAACCAATGATGAGGTATGTTTGGTTTTCAATCCACATGCTGGTATTATATCAGCAGTGAACAATCTGAATAGTGAGTGGACATGACCGAATTGTCATTATAGATTTTGTTTATGCCATGTCGTTAGCAATTTCCACAAGATATATAAATTCACACTATTGAAGAATTACACCTACTGTGTCGGGTATCAATTCTAGATTTGAAAGTTTGATAAAGCAATTCAGGATCTAATGAGAATAAACAGTAGTTGTATAAGTTTTTTTTATGACATTCCTTTAGAGAAGTGGACTTAAGCACATGACAAAGAATTTTGGTATGAGTGGATGGTGACGAATCTATCGGAGTGCATGAACGAAGTGCTTAAAGAAGCTCAAATATTGCTGATAAATGCTTTAACTCAAATTATATTCTTCAAATATGTGAAATACTTTGAAAAAGGGATAGGGAAATTAAGAGATGTGTTGAACGTCGAGATATATACACCGAGGTATAGATTTTTCAACTTAATAGTTGTCAATAGATTTTATGGTGTGCATGTTATACTAAGTGCGCCAATTTTAAAGTACGCACTTGAAAAAAATTTGAAATAGACAGTAAGATCCAGTAAGCATAAAGTACAATCATACGACCAATTTCAAGGTGTTTATTCATGTGAAAACTGGACGTCATGGCTTCAATTCTGGAGAAAATATCGAAATATTGAGGCTAAGTGCGTTCGAGCAGGAATGTTTGTGTACTAAGTGGCAAGTCTTCGATATTCCATGCTTACATTTTATGGCGGCTTGTTCACGGTTTAACATGCATGAACTACAAAAACTTTATTGAGGACTATTATAAAATATCAACTTATGTTGCATGCTACACTCCTCAATTCAACCTGTACCACATGAAGATGACTCGAGCACACCCACAAGTATGTTTGTTTTACATCCAGATTCATCATTGTTGAGAAAACTAGACAGACCAAAGAGTTCACATTATCACAACGAGATGGATTGGACAGAACAAAATGCTCAACAACGATGCTCATTCTGTGGTCAACTCATTCACAACCACATAAGTGTATTTTGTTAAGGAGACAGACACCTGATAATTAGAGATATTTGTGTACTCAAGATTTTTTTTTTGTTGTAAATGTTTATATATTAATATGATTATTATTGTAGATTGTAAATAATTTATATTTAATTAAAATTGACCTCTATTTACTTTTTCTTTCTTCTATTCTTGATGCTACAAATAAATTACTTTTATGTAGATAATGACACTAAACTTAGAACCAATCGATCCAGAAATTTTATATGATCAGAACATTCACCAATCAGAAATTGTATGGAATGATCGAACTACACTTGAGATAAAATGTAGACGACGTGAAGTAGTTGTTTATCATATTATCCCACTACATTGCAACATACTTCCACTGCTACGTGCTTTAAGATTTTTTGGGATTGCCAGATTGAGGTTCATTAAGTTAAACTAGCATCTCATCACTGCACTTGTTGAGAGATGGAGACCAGAGACTCATACATTTCACATGCCTGTTGGAGAGTGCACAGTTACGTTACAAGATGTGAAAGTTTTGATAGGATTACCTCACTACAAGAAATTTATCATTTAGTGACAAAATTTTAGTGGCGCAAGTAATTTTTGTCACTAAAAGTTCATTTATAGCGACACAAAAAAAATATGTCACAAAAGAATATTATTAGCGACAAATTTTTAATCTGTGCCTTTAAAAGAATTAGTAAATGTCACTGAAATAAAATATTTTTAGCAAAAAATTAGTTTGTTGCTAAAACTTTAAAAAAAATTCCCCAATTTCATTTTCACTCACACTTTTCATTAAACAATATAATAAATATATATATATTTTTAATCTTCCCCTTCCCCTCTACCTCTCACGATAACCCCCTCCCAAAACTCAAAAAAATTTCCCCCAATTTTATTTTCCCTCCCACTTTTCATTAAACAATATAATAAATATATATTTTTTTTTAATCTTCCCCTTTTCCTCTACCTCTCACGATAACCCCCTCCCAAAATCCATCCCCAATCTTCACCATTCCACTCCAGATTGAGGGATTTCTTTCGACCGGCAACGACACGCTTCCATCTCGACGCACAATGACCCAAGAAGCATTTTGTCAACGACCAAGCTCTTCTATTTTGGCCGACAATGACGCACGATTACTGTTGGCCATGACCCAAGTTCGTCGGCGACCAACATTTTGACGCGTCTCACTATTTTCGTCGGCAACCCACGATTATTTTCCACCATTTCTGTTTTGACCCACCATATTTCAAGTTTTCTTTCTTCCCAACATCAAGGTCTCTTCTAAACCTAAAATTTCATAGTAGATTATTGTTGCTTTAAGTTTTTATTTGATAGAAATTCTTGAAATAAGATAAATTGTTGTTGCTTTAGGTTTTCATTTGTTAGAAATTCTTGAAATTGGGCTAAATTGTTGTTGCTTTAGATTTTTATTTGTTAGAAATTCTTGAAATTGGGCTAAATTGTTGTTGCTTTAGGATTTTATTTGTTAGAAATTCTTGAAATTGGGCTAAATTGTTGTTGCTTTAAGTTTTTATTTATTTGAAATTCTTGAAATAAAGATAAATTGTTTTGGTTACTTTAGAATTTGAAAATGTGTAGCGTTAATTTAAGCTTAGCTTATATTGTTTGCTTGTAATTCTTGTTTTTGATATTGTGAAAGTCTTAAAGTCTTGATAGAAATTCTTGAAATTGGGCTTAACTGTTGTTGCTTTAGGTTTTCATTTGTTAGAAATTCTTGAAATAAAGATAAATTGTTTTGGTTACTTTGGTATTTGAAAATGTGTAGTGTTAATTTAAGCTTAGCT
>JBBPDI010098846.1:0-43916 GCA_037974545.1 Cucumis variabilis | reverse complement strand
CTAACCTTTTTGTTTCTTTTTTCTTTATTTTAAAATTAAGCATATAAGCATACTTCTGACCTTTTCTTTTATTATCCACATTCTACCAACGCCACATTCTACCAACGGTTTCAAGAATCACATTAAAATTCTACCAAAATCACATTAAAATTTGAATATTGCAAAAAGTTCTTTTTGTTTTTAAAATTTGGTTAACAATTTAATCATCGAGATTAGCTTAAAGGGTCTATAGTATAATGATAAGGTTGAATATTTTTTATTCTGTAACTCTGTGGATACAGTTCATTTTATATTTAATACAAGCATAACACAATGATCCAACACGTTCATGTAGGTATCATGCGAGTGAGGGTATCTTATGAATAAGCTTGCATAAGACCGGACCATGAAATAGTAACCACCAGATGTAACTTCGTTAACTAGTTATGTTTTTATTTCATTAGGATGACCTAGGTAACTTAGTTTTAATCCTGAATGTATTATGAACTCCTCTTCGCGAGGGATTGTTCTTTGATTTGTACGGGTGAGAGTGACCATATTTTTGACTCAATATACTTATAATTTTGGGGACAAGATCGAGTGAAGAGCTGAGAACATAATTACACAAGATAAAATTTACTCCTTCCCTACTTTAAGGTAAGTAGATAAGTGTTCCCTTAAATGGTGTCTTCGGGACTTGAATGAAGGGTCCTACCCTCTCTATGGCACGAGAGTGGTTTTTGTTTATTGGTTGGACCATAAACAGGTTGTTCATCAGAGGAGCACTAGTATTTAATGACTAGAGGTAATCTAAGGGTAAAATGGTAATTTGACCCAATTGGTGTTACGAACACTCGTGAAGGACTAACTTACTGTTATTGTTTTATATCCCTAGATACAGAAATATATCTACAGTGAAAAGAGTTCTTTAGTGGAGTGTACACATTGATTAATGTGGTTAATGAATATAGTCAATTAATCTGATATCGTTGTGGCTTTTGATCTATAGGTCCATTAGATCTCCTTCCTAGTTCGTAATGGGTAATAAGATTTCTTTTTATTGGTTGTAATTTGAAATGTTTAAATTTACTTTGGAATGAGTATAATGTATAGTGATACATTATAATATTAAGTTTATATTTTAATCAAACTTTATTATATAAATTTAATTTTGGATATGATTCAAAATTAATTTATGAGAGAGAAAATATTTGAATGAGTTCAAATATTAATTTAATATGAATTAGATTCATATTAAAATTATTGGTTATGGGAGAAATTTATATTTGAACATGGTTCAAATTTAATTTAAGTTAAATATAAGATATTTAATTTAACTATTAATTAAGTAGAGAATTAATTAATAGTTTAGTTCAATTTTATTTAATTAAATTAATTTAAAACTATAAGATATTGGAGAGATATTTATTAAATATGATTTAAATGAATAATAATTAAATATGATTTAATTAATTATTAATTGATTAATTTATTTTAATTAACTAGTTGATTTGAAATTTCTATTAATATAATATTTTTTAAATTAATAGAATCTCATGATTTTCTCTTACTCTCTCAAAGAAAGGGAGTTATAAATATGCATAAGAAAAACAATTTTTTCTTCAGGAAGTCAATGCTTTTGCTCTCTGCAAAAATAATTTATCTCTAAACTTGTTTCCATCTCAATTGGTTCCCACAAACCAATCTCATCCCAGAGGATAGGAAGATCTCCGATGAGTGCTGTTCTAATTTGAAGTTTTTGTAGATTCAGAGGTGTCAAACTACGTAAGTTCTTTCTCTAATCTAAAGCATGCTTAGCATTTAAGTTATAATAAGAAAATTAGTTTATGTATTATTTTTTCAATGTATTGATATTTTGGGATTCTCAAATTAAATTGAGGAATAGTTTTGTAAAATCTTCCGCTGCCTAGTGCTTTTATCCCTTTAGAGCATCTAGGTCACACCCTGTTCCAAATTATCTATCTAACTAGATAATTCTGTACAATTTCAACAGTCTCCTCTAAAAATTAGACTAACTACACTTGAAAAAGAAAAAAAGAAGTTGAAAATTGCACTTTTATGCTATCCAAACTTAACATAACGCCAGTGTGTCTCAGCACACTCATCAAGATAATCTAAAGTCCCAATCAAAGTTTAAATACAATTTTATAAATAGTTACAAAAGATTATACTCGATGACAATTTCCTCAAAAGTACTTCTTAACAAAACTATCACCACTTAATGCCCACAAAACACATGCATATACATACAAAGCTAAGGGGTCCACAATAAGTGACGAGACGCTCAACGAGTGGCTGAAACTTAACCGTTACATTGGGGTAAAAGAAAATATTAAAAACATGAGCTAATATCCAATGAGTGGCAAGTTTAAGTAAAAATATGAAATTTCAAACACACTTGCAAAAGAAATATGTAAACACGCTTTCATAGTAAAGACATGATTAAAGTTTCTTAAACATATGATATGAAACAATTATATATCTATTTCAAATCTTCTCAAACTTTTCCATATCCAAAATGAAACAATAAGTTATGGCGAATAAGCGACCAAGAATAACTCACACATGTTCAAGTAAATGATGAAACATGTGGTCATACTAAGCTTACACTTATTTACCATCTAGCGTGTACCATGCACCCGTCAACCATAGTAGAATGTACTACATCCAAGTTTGAGAAAATCTCTCACATGATCCATACCCTCAACGAATATGCGGCCAAAATGAGCTCAGGCATATTTAGTCATTGCCACAATGGCAACTCGAACACCATATTCACATCTTCAATATCCACACTTCTATGTGTACATAGAGCCACCACCCATGAGTTAATCTATGCTCAAAGCCAAAATCACAAACTTCATCTATGTCCTCACCTAAGCTCAGGTTCTCGAATCTTCGATCACAACCTCTTTCAACTTTATAATCTTTTGATAGTCATAGGTGGCTCTCTAAAACACATTCACTAGCCTTTAGGGAAATTAACCTCTTGTTTCTTATAAACATCAGATAGTGATGTTTTAAAACCAAGTAAAATCAGAAAGATATATTATAAAATTCAAGCCATACACATTCATAAAATCATTGAAAATAAATGTATCGATGAAACATAAATAAAAGTATTGCTGAAATTTTTGTTCTAAAACTCGTATTTTGTAGTTTAAAATTATATTCTATTCAATAAAGTTTTTATTGAGAACTAATTCGTGAAAATTAAATTCTATAATCTTGAATCTAAAAAACTAAGGTCCCAAAGCTATCTAATATAGACTTCAACTCTATGTAGAGACATAAATGTGGATCAAGCTCGAGTATATAGTCCAAACAGTTTATAGTGTATGAATAAGGTTAGACGTTTTATTTTGAGGACAATATGAATGCGACCTGTTTTGTAGTTAGTACAAAAATGTGGTCCTGAATCGATCATGTAGAGACATGAAAGTGGGGGCATCCTATATAAAGAGTTTAAATAAGACTGGAACCATGAAATAGTCACTTTTAAGTTATAATACCATTGACTGTATAAAATTGACTATTAAAATTATTGATGACCTAGGTAACTTAATTTTAATCATGAGCTAACTATGAACTTATGTTCGAACAAAATTATCCTTAGATATGCACGGGTGGGGGCAGCTCAACAGTGCTGGCCCAATAAGCCTTCCATTTTAGGGGTAAAACTGGGTGGATGGCTAGAGACATAGGGTGTAAGACGAACTTCACTTCTACCCGCTTTAGGGTTAGTAGATAGGTTGTTCCCTTAAGAGCTGAATCCAATGGACCCCATAGCCTTTCATTGACCTGAGAAGAATTCGATTTATAGGTTGAACCTTAAACCAATTATTCAATAGTGAATCACTGTGACTTAAGGAGCAAGATGTAATTTTGGGGGTAAAACGATATTTTAACCTAGTCGATATTATGAACAACCTGGAAATGATTAACTTACTGATCATGGTTATATCAGATGGAGACAAATATATCTATAGTGAGGGGAGTGCAACTACATGACTTTAGTGGAATGGCCCGTTAGTTAATGAATGTTGATTAGCTCGGTCTAAAAGGGTTTAGCCAGTTAATCTTAGATCGTAAGAGACATGATCTATATATCCATTAGGTTCCCCTACTAGCTCATATAAAATAAACTTAGAACAATATCATAGAATAATTCGAATTGTTCGAAATAGGTAAAGAGAGAAAAACTGACGAATATATGTGATATAGCCATCAATTATCAATTTGATAGAATTTTATGTTTAAATCTGATTTAAATATTAAAAATAAGAATGTGGATTCATATTCATAAGCTCAGAATTGATGGAAATGGTCAAAATTGTTAAAAGTCAAAATGTTGACTTTTGACTTTGAAAAGTCAAAATTTGACTGGCGTTATATTCAAATATGGTTTAAATTTCAAAAAAATGAATGTGGATTCATTCTTGGGAGGTTGGAATTAGTCAAGACTGACAGAATGGTGAAAAGACAAAATGTTGATTTTTAACTTGAAATAGTCAAAGTTTGACTTTGACTTGAATGGTCAAATGACCATCACTACAAGGATATTGGGTATTGCCGATGCTGTAATACGTCGAAACAATGGAAAAAATATCAGCAAAAATTTTTCCAAAGTCAAAATCTCCGTTGGCGAGAACGTCGACCGCAAAACGTTGGAAGAACTTTGGCCTACGCATTAAAGGGATGATGTCTGGTCTTATCCCTAACGCCATCGATGCCGATGTGAAGATGTTGTGGGCAATGGGGTAAGCTCAACATCACGCCCTCACATTGGATAATGATGTCTTGAAAGAATATCGGAGGAAACTCTTTATTCCGACGTATAGTATGCGTTAGCATAAATTATTATATTATTATATTATTATATTTAATTATTTAATTATTATTATTATTGTTCATTTTTTGTTATCGTGAGTAATACGTTTTCGATTTCGCTTCAGAAGGTAACAATTAAAATTTATAACAAACTATTATAATAAAAATTTTCAATTTATATAATAAAAATTGCAATTACAAAATTTGATTGTGTAATAAAATTTACAATCAATAATGTTGTTCAAATTTTTCAAAAGCATGAGATTAAAAGAAAAAATTACCCCTATCTTCTAAAACCTCAGCCCGCGAACGTAAAAGAAAAAAATTTCAAACCTACAAATGACATAAAAGTAGAGTCAGATATATATCATAGATGAAAAATTAAACAAATTAAAAGTTAAAAAAATCGTTCCGCAACCTTGTCCATGATCCTCTCTTTATTCGACTCAGGTCCTCGATCATCTTTCTCATCTCTGCAATTTGTCGGTCATGCTCCTCCTCCCTTCTACGTTATTCTTCAATTACGCGGTCACACTCCTCCTCTCTTCTACTTTGTTCTTCAATTAGGCGATCACGTTTTTTCTCCCTTATTTGTTATTCTTTATTTAGGCAGGTAGCGTTCTCAAGGCTAGCCTTTAGATCTCTAGCCTCTCTCAAGTGTGTCTGTTGGTCATACGAGAAGGAAGAACCAGAATTAGAACTCTTTTGGGACTTGGGCTTGGAGCTCCAACCAAAATCTTTTGAGTAGATCGGTCGTCTACATAAAACGATATCACATATCTCGTCTCCAGATAGTGGTTGAGAACCCTCTGGGGTGGGCTGAGATTGGAGTTCCAACATTTGATTCTGCATAAAACAAGTTGTAAGTTGTGAATGATCAGAATTAAAATACAAAGTATAAAAAAGTTTTCATAAACTTATGTGCACATTCATTGCTGCTTGTGAAAAACACTCATGCCAGTCTTACTGACGTGTGTTTTTCGGAACAACTCGACATAGTCCATTGGGCGATCGTGTTCTTCACTGAACTCGTGTATCGTTGAAGAAACATCGTGGATCTGCTCCTGTGGTTGTAAGGCTGCTTTGCCTTGTTGACCCTTGATTGCTCCTACATTCAAACAATGATAAAAATGTTACATCCAAACATCAAATTAAATGAAGTACTAGTAATTGATTTTCAGGTAAACGATATAAATCACCTAAAATTGTTGGTGCCAATCTTGCACATGGTTGACCAATCTCAGCGATCGATTTACACGTGCTTCTTTAGGGTCGCTATACTACTTGAAATGTTAGTGATTGTCTCCCCTGAATTTCTTTCACACGGTGAGCATTTGGTGCTCAACAAACCGAGAAGTGTTGGATCTTCAAAATCAAAGCACGAACCATTGCTACAAAAGAAAAATACATAAGGATTAGTCTTCTACATATGTAGGCTCAACATATATATATGTTAAATAATTTACAAACTTACTCGTAGGCCGCTCTTGATGAGCTCGATGTACTCTCGAGGTACATGAGCCCACTTCAGAGCTTGGATCAAAAACGTGTCTCACGTTAACTTATCAATTGTGCAGCTAAAACAAATAGCGTGTGGCGAGACATGCCTGTCCCCCTCCTGCGGGGATTGAAATGAGGATCTTTCCATTTTGTAGTACATAGCTATCCAACTCCATGTTTCGAGAGTGTTGATGTCTCCTCAGAGTAGGAGTGGGAGTGGGTTGAGAGGCATCTATGAAAAAAAAAAACAATCAGATCCAGAAACTTACTGATTCAAGTGGTTATATAACAAGACTAACTTGAAGTGTTACCCACCAAAGACTATCCTTCCGTGTTATCTAACATGTCTAAGTTCAAGTACACATCTTCCTTACGATTACCGCTCATAAATGACATAATTTCTGTAGACATAAAAAACCAACAAATGATAAACAAATGTAAGTATCGTAGCTAAATGTATAGAAGAATGACTAATGTGTATATGGGAAATAGACATTGTTATTCATCGTAATTTGATCCGCTTTGAGGTGATGATAATTATTTATCATCAGCGTCTATGAAGTCGTTTGCGACATGACGTACATCTGGTCCTTCCACCATTGTAGGATCAACTTAGTCCTGCATTGAGTGTCATCCACATGATGTCCGATGATTTCTGATACATTAATTAGTTGCTCATTCTCAATATCTTTCACTTTTGGCACATTCCATACACGTTTATTTTGTACCACTTGAATAATTTTTCAATTGGTACCATTTTGGGTCCTCGAAGTAAAACACTTGATGTGCCTGAGTTGCGAGAATAGGTTCCTCAACAAACAAAAAACGAGATGTGTTGATTGACTTGTAGCCTAATTCCACGTGTGTCCTATGGTTTTTGTTACTGTCTGTGTTAAACCATCTACAATTGACTAGCCAAACACGTCGTCCAAATGGATATTGAACATGAAACACTTCATCTAAAACACCGTAAAAATTATTGTCGGCACTTTCAGTACCTTCACCGACTACCATGACTCCAATGTTCTGTATTGTGCAACAAAAATCACGCTCTAACGTGTGAAATTATACGCCACCGATAATGGATCCACTGTAAGAGCAAATCTCAAGTGAAGGTTCCATTGCGAGTGAGAAGAAATCTTGATAAAGCTTTTCTCTCTCACGCATTTCTGCTATAACCTAAATTAATTGATATAAATGAATTATATATAAAGTATCAAATAAGCATGTATGAATTCTTCAATTCATCTAGTCTATATACCTGAGCTCTAAACCAATCATAAAATGCTCATTGATGTCTTTTAAAAATATATAAAATGATTTCACCCAGACGACGTATCAACCTTAGGTGTTTCCTAAAGTACATAATTGTGAGTTTGTGTAACAAAAATAACAAAAATCTAAGATATCGAATGAAGTATGAATTAATGTGAGAAATGCGTACTTGCGATAGTTCACTATTTCATCTACATTGTTGAGGATGTATCAATGAAAGAGTCATTTCTCTTTCTGTCATATGGTTCATAAACTTGATGCTCCTGACAATTGTACTTTGTAAACGAACACTTCGAACTCATCAATCACCTCATCCTCGAGAATGCTATCATTATTTTGTTCAACTTTAGTGAATCGGGTCTCAATCCCACTTAGATACCTCAAACAAAAAGTTTCTGATTCGTTTATCAGATATCCTTCTACAATAGACCCCTTAGGACGTGCTTTGTTATGAATATATTGTTTTAATATGAAGAAGCTTCTTTCAATGGGATACATCCAATTATAAGATATCAAACTAGCAACCTTGGTTTCGTATGATAGATGAACGACAAGGTATACCATTACGCTGAAGAAGCCAGGTGGAAATATTCTTTTCAATTTGCAAAGTATGATTATGATATCTACTTGCAATCAATCTAAATTACTTAATTGTATCGTTCTTGTGCATAGGTCATGGAAAAAACTACACAATTCATTAACAGCAGTGTACACATTTTTGGTAAGTATGCTCAAACACCAATAGATAGAAGTCGATGTAGCAAAACATGACAATTGTATGTTTTGAGACTTGATATTTTTCCCTCTCTTTCATTCACACATCATGAAATATTAGAAACGAATCAATCAGGAAACTTAACTAATTTAAGGAACTTGTAAAACTCAATCCGCTTGTTTATCGTCAACGTGTAACTCACATATCGCTTTGTTAATCTGTTATCAATTTCTATCAAGTGTAAATCCATTCTTATTTTTAAATCTTGTAGATCCAATTGAGCATTCATGGTATCCTTGGTTTTCACTTCAATATTCAACAACGTATCGATGACCAAGTTGTCACAAACATTATTTTCAATATGCATTACATCAAGTTCGTGACAAATTAGTAGTCTCGACCAATAAGGAAAATTGAAGAAAATACTTTTCTTAGTCCAATTAAGAGCTATCTTTCTTTTCTTATCTTTTAACGAATAATACTTACTCATAATTGAAAAATTTAACAAATCTAGTTGTTTCAAGACTTCATGCATATTCATTACCACTAGAGGAGTCTCACACTTTGCTTTTCCATTATGTTGCCTACTTTTACGCCAAACATGGTTATCTAGAAGATACGTCGATGTCCTATGAAAGCTATTTTCTCTCTTATCCTAAATGATGATCTATCTCCCATGCAAATGGGACACATCTGATACCTCTTCGTATTCCACTCAAATAGGTGGCATACTTCAGGAAGTCATTAATTGTCTACAACAAGGCCGCACGCAACTGAAAAAACTTATCCATAAGACAATCATATGTACACATGCCAAAAGTTCATAACTCTTTCAGTTCCTCAATCAATGGTTGTAGGTATACATCAATTTCCCTACCAGAAGATCTTGGATCAGTAATGAGCAATGACATCAAGAAGTTTAACTCTTTCATGCATTTTCAAGGTGGTAAATTGTAAGGAATTAACATCATACGCAACATACTGTATCAGGTACTTATATGACCGAACAGATTAAATCCATCTGAAGCTAACCTTAAACGAATGTTTCATGAATCTAAAGCAAAATCAAGAAATTCAAAATCAAAGTGCTTCATCCCTCTGCATCAACTGGATGTCTCAAAACATGCAACACATACATCCTCTGTTTCCACTCGTTTATCCCTATGCCATCTCATGTCAGATGAGCTTTCTTGTGATACAAACAAGTGTTGTAATCTCGACACCAACAAAAAGTAGTGCAGCATCTTATGTGAAGTTTTGTTTCATCTGTTGTGGCTAACCTTATACTAAGACTCACCATAAGTTGGACAATCTTGTAAATCCCTAAACTCCTTCTACTACAATACATAGTCGTACTTACAAGCATGAATAGACTCGTATCCCAGGTCCAAGTCACACAATTTTTGTTTGGCTTCGTAGAATAAACTAGGGATATTGGTACCACATATCGGAAACACATGTTTTAACATCATGTGGAAGGACTTGTTACTCCAACTGTTCAGAATCTTTACATGCATCATCTTATCCAAAAAATTCAGAGAGAAAAATTCATAACAATCAGGGTATAGCTCACTACGTGTTTCACTCAATAAGTCCTGAAATATGTTTGTTGTCTCTTGTTCTATATCTACTCCACTATTAAACAACATTTCATTATCAAAACGTTCATTCGTTTCTTTTACTTGTTCAATTAGAGCTTGTAGATCATGAAGCATACCCACCATTTCATTTTCTTTAAGAAAAGGGTTACTATTGTTAGTTCCTTCGTCAAAAGGGTTACTAGTGCTAGTTCCTTTATCAAATTTTCTTTGTATACCTCTATGCAAGTTCACAAGCTTTCCATGATACACCTAGTCTGTATAGAAGGGGCATATTCTAGTGGTTAATGGATGTCGCTTCACACTGTCCCAATTTAAGTTCATACTCTCTTGCATGGACACCTTATTCGTCCATAATTATTCACATGATACTTTGAAATTTCTAAAACTTGGGACACTCCTCTGTACTCAATTGAAAATTTATCCATAAGTTTCAGCGAACTCTTTTCCATTGTCAAAACATAAATTCATCCGTAAAGTAAAGTTGTTGTTTTGTTGGTTTTAGGCATCCTAGTTGAAAGAAGAGTCGAAGAAAATCCTAAGTGTTGAAGCTTTGAGAGGTTGGCGGCCAAGAAAGAAAGAGAGTCAAGTTGAAATTGGCTAAGTGTTGATAAGTAGTCATTTGATATGTCTTAAATGTTTTGGACATGGCTAGGCGGCCAAAGATGTCATGTGAATCTCTATGTGATTTGTCTTATTAAAGTTGTGAAGTCCCTCAAATTTTTCTATGTGAGATCCTCGATATGCCCCTCAAGATAGTGTCTCTTGGGTTCGCCATTCTTGGGTCTGATCCTAATTTTTTATTTTGGACCAAATACACGTTGGACACTTATATCATATTAGATAACAAAGATTTGAGTAACCTAACTACTTAATGAGATTTGAGGTCCTTTTTTTTCCCAACGTGGGATCTTCAATAAAATGCCTTGAGGACTGCCAATAACTTCTACCAATCTAAGTTGAACAACTAAAACCCAGACATAGCCGAAACAAGCAGGCAGATATAATTTGCAGGAAAAACGTCGCAAGATAACTCACGAATAAGCCTTCTAAAACCTTCATAGATAAAAATTTATCAATAACTATAACAATTCCTAGAAATGCTTCAATTATCCACCCCTAACTAATTTAGGGATACAGTAGCAAAAGTAATTAAAAACGGGAAGCAAAAGCACCAATATCTCATAAAAAAGAACTCCATTGCAAGACAAAACACATAAAATGCTGCAGGAAAAAAAAGGAAGAAAGGAGTGAAAAAGATACAACTGGGAAATCAAGAGGATTGCGACGAGTGAGCTTCAATTATTTTAGGCATTTTGGAAGGCAAGGCAAGCAAGGCTAGGGTTTTGCAAAAAAATGAAGAGCCACATGAGATGAAAACCTCCATGTGCTAAACTAGACGTCATGGCAAGCAAAGAATGTGCAAGTTGAGCTATGCATCCAAGGAAAGAGATGTTAGTTAGGCAGCATGAGTGTCAAAGGCACTCAACAAGGCTTGAGTGAGGCCTTAATCATGTTTTTCATTATGAAGGTATGCGACAAATAACTGACTATGCGTTGAGATTGTTACGTGACGAGAAGTGTCTAC
The DNA here is from genome assembly GCA_037974545.1 of Cucumis variabilis. Taxonomy (NCBI): domain Eukaryota; kingdom Viridiplantae; phylum Streptophyta; class Magnoliopsida; order Cucurbitales; family Cucurbitaceae; genus Cucumis; species Cucumis variabilis. The sequence goes on along the minus strand of JBBPDI010098846.1, from coordinate 32,410 downwards.
ATGAGGAACTGTTACACGTTTTTAGTTTATTTCACTAGGAAGTAGTGATGTCACCTTTCTATAAGAAGGTCGGCAATTGATTTGACCTTTCCGTCCAATCAAAATTATGGATAATAATTAAAATGACAATGACACATGGCGTTCTGACATTGGACCAATTCTCACCGTCGGGCAGAAATAATCATTTCGACATGGAAGACTTCATTGGAGAGGCTTATAAATAAAGGAAATTCGGTCACTTTGAAGCTACTTTTACCTTGAGCTTATTCAAGAAAAAGTTGAGATAATTACCAAGGTTTTAAAAAATTCGAAACAAGTTTGAATCCAGTAAGAAAGTGCAAAAAAGCTTGTGACTAAGGAGCTAGGCAAAAGAGCTAGCTGATTGTGATTGTGAGTGGTTCTCCTTAAAATGTTTTCAAATATAAAAAATGATTTTCCATGTGTTTAAATCCTTAAAGATATTTTGTTTTAAAACTCGAGATATATGATTTTAATTATGCTTTTGAAATGCATGTGATTTCTAAATACATAAGGTTTACAAATGCATAAGATGTGATATGATTTATAAGTACATAAGAGTTGATATGAATTTAAATGATGAAATGAAATGATCTTTTATACCTTATGCGATGCAATTGATAACTTGTAATGTAGTCTTTTAGGTAAAACAATGAAGTCAAATTGTAAGAGAAAGGACCAAAACGTGTAGCTTTTAGTACAAATTTATAATGATAAAAGAATGCATCTTACATAAGTCATCACACTTGATTAACTATTCTTTTTAAGTGTTTTTACACATATGATAGCGAAAAGAAGAAAAGAAGTGAGTTAAAAGAAGAATTATGTACTTAGCGATAAGCAAGAAATCTGGCAATTTACATTGTGAGCTAAGATTCCAACACATCATGCGAGATGATTTGTTAGAGACAAGAGTGGTAGTTGAAGCTGATGTGACAAGAAACTACTACTTTCTGCACTAACATTTGTAGGCAAGGATGGATGTGCAACATAGCATAATTATTTCCTGTCTATGTATACCTATAAAAGACTCTAACTCCACCATAAACAATAAGAGGAGTCCATCCTTTAAGGAGACCGATGAAATGATGAGTTTTAGGATCCTTCACCATCTATAGTAGTAGTTCTTCCTCCATCTCTTCTCTGGTGAATTTCTGAGTGAGAGCTTAGAGAGAGATTAACGAGAGAAGCTCAACCACCATTCCCCCTAACTTGTAAAAGAGTAAAGGAATGCATGAAAGGAATATTTGTGGCTCAACACATTTCTTTAATTTCATTTTTGTATTTCAGAATGTATTATATGAGTGTATTATTCTCATGCCTTAGAGGCCTACATTATCAATACAATGCATGTTTTATCCATCGTGTTTCTCCCATTTCTTTACTATTCATCTTGTTGAAGTGTTTTAAGTATTTTAAGTGTATACTATGTGCTTATTAAGGATTCTTTAATTATAAGACCCATCGTGTTTATCCTGAGTTTAATTTAATCACCTGATCAACGCTTGTTGCCAACTGCTCGAGAGAATAAGTAGTAAGGACCTCGTTACTCATGCGCAAAAGGGAGTTTGGAAACAAACTTCATTTTGACATTTTGCCTCCAATCATTTGTATCCCGAAAGAAGAACAAGTGGGGTGTTTAGGCACCGAGAGGTTGCTTGTCTTAAGCAGAGATGTAATGTGATGTTTGTAAGTAATGAAGCCTAGAAATATATCGCTTGATCTATCTTTACCATTTGTGTCCCTAAAGGAGAACAAATGTGGTGTTTAGGTGTCGAGAGGTTGCGTGCCTTAAATATAAGATGGTTAAATGATCTATATCACATCGAGAATATCTCGCATGGCTTAAATGGCCTATAATGCAAAAACTTTCTTTCGTCTTTCTTAATGCAAGTTAGTTCACGTTCCATAATCATTCCATTACATCCCCCTTCTATAGAATCCTTAGTGTACATAATTAGATTAGTATAGTTTTATATTTATATTGTATAGAAATTATACTGCCTAGAAATCAGAAGTAGACTTTATAACTAAATTTGATAGAAATTCCTTGTGTTCGACCATGGCTTACCTAGGAAACCTCTTACTTCGCTTACTCTTGGACAAATGCGAGGAAAACTTATACTCAACACATAATTATAAGAGATATTAACGCATGGTGAGGAAGTGTAGTTTTTATACCATTGTCCTCACCTAAAGGCAAAATTAGCACTTTTTATCACATAACTTAGTCTCATCGCATTGCAAATTGCAGACATATATCTACAAATGATGAATCGATGAAGTATAATTAAGCGGATGAGAGGTGAAAAATCGATTCCTGTACTCAGTCTCACATTCAATTTGCAAAGAGAATGTATAAACAAGTTGTAAGGCCCTGATCACGTACAACCAACACGATGAAGGCCCTGCAATAGGGTTACTGTGCAAAGAGACTTTTGATAGTAGAGCGCGTTTCACAAGAGAATTAGGCGATGGCAGGTCCCTACACGAAGAGAGTTACATGACAAACAATTGGTCAATTTAAGCTACTTAATCGAGAAACAGTGATGTGACCCTGATGTTTGTAGGCTAACAATTAATTGGACCTCACCATCCAATCAAAATTCAAGATAAGGGTTGGGTAGAGAAGCATAACATTTTGAGATTGGACCACTCCTTGTCACCAATAAGGGTAATCATTCTGCCATGTGAAAATCCATTTGCGAGACTTATAAATAGAGGAATTCAGGCCAGTTTGCAATTGCTTTTTACCCTGAGCTTGTTTAAATAGAGGAATTCAGGGCCACCCTGTTTAAGTTTTTAGATAGCTCGGGAGAGGCAGTTCGTAAAGACACAAGGTGTGTCATAGAGAAGTATTATGATGGGATGCTTGGTAGTTTGTCCAAGTCAAAATCACCTATGAAGAATAATTGTTGTATGGCACTGTCAGAGTTAACTGAACTTTGAAGACAGTCGAAGGAATTGTTGATTTCAGGATTCATTAGACCTTCAAAAGCTTCGTACAAAGCCTAAGTCTTTTTACGGGAAGAAGAGAATGAAAAATTATAGTTGTGTGACGACAACCGTGTCTTGAAGCAAGCCTTGAGGGAAGGGCCAACTCTTGGGTCCGTAGATGTGATCCAACCTGTTAAAGCTCATGTTGATGCGTCTGATTAGGCGTTGGGTGATGTTCTTGTACAAAATGGACACCCCATCGCATCTGAGAGTCGGAAGTTGAGTACCATAGAAAAGAGTTATACGATGTTTGAAGAAGAAAGGCTATGGTACATTGTTTTAGGGTTGGGAAACTATATTCAAGAGGATCTACTTACGTCAGAACGACAAGCAACAATGTTACTGGCCACTTCAGTACTCAGCCAAAAGTGACTTCGAGTCAACCAAGATGGCAGAAAGGCCTACCTAAACTTGATTTTAGGTTGAATCATAGAAAAAGAGCGTGTTATTGGGGAGCTGGTGCATTTAGTCAAAAAAATGATCATGTGATTCTGTGCATGTTGGCTCGTATACAGGGATGTCAAGTTGATGGCCTAATGCAGAATTCGTCGAAAGAATCCTTGTAGAAAAACACTGTCACTCAAGATGGTGTGAGTTTGGCCAAGGTCGTTAAGACAGAACCAAAGAATGAGATTCAGTTATTGGAGGTAATTCAATTTTCTCTTGACGCTATGATGAGTTCACCAACTGATAGAAGCCCATTCGAGATTTTTTATGACAGACAACCTGTATTGTTGCGACTTATTGATCCTCCATATGCTAAGAAGAATCCTAAGGCCACAGTATTACCAAAAGTGGAAGCAAAAATCAGACTCGCTCGGGCTTGTCTCGAGGAAGCCTTGAAGTGGTTAAAAAAGTGCACAGATAAGAAGCGTCGCCCCTAGACTTTCATGCAGGAGATCAGGTCCTTGTTAAAGTGTGACTTGAACAGACTCGATTCTAATGATAAAAAGCCACCACCTCGTGAGAAGATACAAGTGACTAGCATAAGTGGAAGAAATCCTTACTAAGAGAGTGAGGAAAGGTAGAAGACCCACGAGGAGGGTACATGAATTCCTAGTGAAGTGGAAGAACCTTCCCATGGAATAAACAAGTTAGGGACGTACTGAAGACCTAGAATCATGGAAGCAAACGATCGGAGGATTTCAGCTTTACTAGTCGATAGGACGCCAACTGTTTAAGTGGGGGAGAATGTCACAGTAATACTTGTCCACGACTTCTTTGCCTATGTATGCCTAAATACCCTTAATTTATCTTATATTTATGTCTTCTATTTAGTTTAGCTAGTTGCTTTCCATTTGAAGTCATAAAGCTTGGGTGTGACTTTTTGACATTTTCATATGCAAGCCTATTGAAAATGTTCAAAATGTACTATAGGGGAGACATAGTAGTTGAATCCCCACCCAAGTATTGTCGCACTCTTTGCAAGCAAACCTTTTCCCTTGCAACTGAAAGTTTTCAATGTATATTGTAATGTTGTCAATGAATTTCTTTCTCTCTCACATTTTCTAAGACATTTTCTCAAGAATGTGATGGAAGGTTGATTCATACTGCAAGTTTGTCTGTAGTTTTTGAATTTTGATCGGTTGACTTATTCATCGAGTTCGACCAAGTGCTGCACCATCATCCATCCTGAGTTGAAAGGCTACTATTCTGGCACCTAGAACTCAAAGCAAGCACGCGACCAGGCACCTTGAGGCCCTGTGCACGCACGCATGCTGGTTATTGCTCATGGCCAACATCTAGCCATGTCATTACATCATTTTTTACCTGTTTGGTGTTTTTCTTTGAGATGTTTTAGTTAAGTTTTGATATTTTATAATCTTAGAGGATTAAAATGAACTTGAATTCTTTAATTTTAGAGCAAGAGAAGATTGGACAAATTTATAGTCTAAGGAGTTAGCTTCAACATATGAGTGACAAAAAGTGAGTTTCAAACTAATTTCTAAATTTGTTTTACTAGGTTGATGTTTAAAGCATGTTGGAGTTAAATGTTTAAGTTATAATTGATTTATATATTTATTTCCAAAGCATGAGTTTGAAAAAATTAGAAATGTTTGAAAGTTTAAAGCGTATTGATGAGTTTACTAAAGAATTTATAAGCAAGCATGATTGTTCTAAGTTTATAACATACTTGAGTTTGAAAAATATTTTAGCAAAGTTGATTTAGTAAGTGAATAGAGATTGCTTTTGCAAAGAATTATTGAAACATGCTGAGTTTGAGATTTAGAGAGCACATTGTTTGAAAGCATGAGATGTTTTCACATGTTTTAGTCTATACCTGAGATATTTTAAGATATTTAGCAACCTTATAAGAGAGATTTTTTCTGTGCACAAAGGTTCTGTGATGAAGGTATTCAGTAGATGCCAAGAGTTTCCATCACTGAGACTATGTTAAAGATGAGGGCCTCTACAAATGCCTAAATTTTCCATCTCATAATAGCTATATGAGATAAGACACTACTGATGCCTAAACTTTCATCTCGTAGTATCATATTTTTTAGATAGAGCTCTATTGATACTTAGATATTTTTCTCATAGATTTACAAAGATTCATGTTATAACATGAGAAGGAGAAATGTTCGACCAAGTTGTTTAGTTTGAGAAATATGTATTTGATTTTTTTTGCTTAAATTTATTTACAGACTCAATGACTCATTTACTTATTATTCGTAACGCTTATTATGTTTAAAATGTAGTCATTCACTGGGCTATTTGGCTTACTCTTTCCAAAATATTTTCTTACTTTTCAGGTAGAGATTGTGGACCTTGTATCTAACTACGTATGCCAATCTGCTAGTGTATTACAAGTTGCTATTAGTAATATGTGTTATCTCTAGTTGTGCATTTAGATTGTACATGAGTTTAGTCATAGTTTGTAAGATTGTGGATGGTAAGAGAGTTGGTTTTGGATTGTTTGGTTTTTGGTTTCTAGATATCTTTATAAGATTTGTTGTTTTTTTTTAGGTTGCATTTTGTGTTTATATAGAAGTTGGTTCAATTTTTGTTGTGTTTGTATTTTCATGGTAAGTTTAGTTCCAATTCTAGTAAGGTCAATAGGTATCATTAGTGGGAGAAGGTATATGTTGTTTTCACGCTATCTCTTAGTTTAAGAGAAGGTGATCTAGGAAGAGGTGTGATAGTTTGGACTCAAGTGGCTAGACTAGCTTGAATTAGAGGTGTAAAAGGGTTAGGTTAGGGGACATTCTCAACTCAACCATATTTTTAGGTTGGGTTGGGTTGTCGGGTTGTATTATTTTTATTTAAACGATAGTTTTTAAATTTGATACATGATATCGGGCCTTAGTTGCACCCAGATGCTCCAAGATGAAAGAATTATTCCTTTAGTTATTGGATCTCAGGCCTTAGTGGCACTAAGATAGCCAAGGATGATAGAATTCTTCTTTATTTTATTCGATCTCGAGCATACATTGTTCCAAGATGTCTTGGGATTAAAGAATTCTTCCTTTAGTTATTGGATATCGAGCCTTATTGGTACTGAGATGGTTCCGGATGAAAGAATTCTCCTTTATTTCTTCAATCTTGGACATACATTGCTCCGAGATGCTCTGAAATGAAAGAATTTTTCCTTTAGTTATTGGATTTTGGATCTTAATGGCACCGAGATGGCTCGAGTATATCTATTATTAACTCGGGTTGGGTTGGGTTAAATTGAATTTTTTAACCCCTAACTCGAGACCCAATTAACCAAAAAAGAAAAAACAAAAATTTTCGACTAAACTCAACCTACATTTTAAAAAAACTCAACCCAACCCATATAATATGAGTAGGGTAGTTCGGTTGTTGGGTTATTCGGATTGGACTTACACTCCTAGCTCAAATCTCATGTGATAGATATGATGATTGTGCGATAAGGTGTGAGAGTGGAGTGATGTTGGAGGAGATTGTTGGCATTGGCGTGAATGAGATAAAGAGGGAGGGATGTCCACAAAAGAGAAGCTTTGAAAGAGGGGGGAGAGGGGGAAGGGAGGAGGCTTCATGCTCATGTTCTTGAAAGAAGATCCTGTTTTCTTTTAATTTTGTTTAAAACGAAATAAGAGAAAATAAAAATAAAAATAAGAAAATAAGAAATGGTCATATTGCCCCAACCTAAAATTTTCCTTTTTCCCTTAGCTTCATTCTTTTCACCACTTATTAAGTTTCCTAAATCATTACCAAATAAAATTGATTCTAAAATTTCTCATCAAATGATTCAACCTTTAGAAAATTTAAAATGGATCCAGACATACTTTTCACAACTTAGGAAGTATGAATATAAATAAAAGGAGAGTGGAATGAGAGCTTACAATCTATCAAATGACCGGACACAGTTTAGAAAAAAGTTCTTTTCTTCTCTTCATTGTAGAAAACATGTGCGAACCCAATTTTTGCTACTATTCTATAGTTTAATCCTTGAAACTAGATTGGGGAAAAACGCGATCACACGCTTTCATATTGGGTTCAATCACTTTCAGTATTGATAGTACATAGTTTGTATATCAGTTGCTTGATATTTGATTGATATATGACGCATAAAGTATGTTCGGTATACAATTAATTTACAAAAATATATAAATAATAATGAAAATATAAATGTGGCTTCATGCACCAATTATTTATGGACTTAAATTTGAGTTTTTATTTATTTTCTTTGAAGTACTCTCTGACCAATACATTGTCATCCATTGTAATCGTTTAGTGCATCACATTGGAGGTGGCTTCAATCCCATAGTCGAGGTCATTGAATCCCACTCTTTAATTTTATTTTAGAATTAAAACATTGAAATTAACAATTAAATGGTAACAAGACCAACTCAAAATTAATTTAGAATTCAAAATACTAGTAAACTGAAAAACATTCAAAATAAAACAAAGAAATTTCAATAGTTACTTTTGTTGACGACTCAAATCTAATCACCAATTCTATTTAGAACGAAAATCACAAATACCACTACTTGATAACCATATTATTGGTTTGTGGAACCAATCTAAAAGAGGGGATTGAAAATTACAGGAATCATATGATTTTACGAAAAAAAATTTAGAGAGATTTATCATATTTATGTATTTCACGTTTGGTCTATTTTTCACGCTTGTTCTCTTATGCATGTATATCAAGTAAGAGACCACTGAAGAGAGAAGTTAACATGGGTAGTGCTCCACCTTTTGATAACTCTCACGTGTAGGAGATATTTATAATAATAATAATTATTTAATTTAACAATCTAAATCAAAGGATAACTAATTTAATTAATTGATTATTTAATTAATTTAATAACTAATACTTAATTAAATCCAATTTAATCAATAATTTCATTTAAAATCATATCTAAAAGAGCATCTCCAATGAGAAAGAGTTGGATCTAAACCTGTCTCCACCTCTTTCTTCTTCTGCAGGAACAAGAGCTACTTCAGACTTATCAAGGGCAGAGAGACTTATGCGTCTGTGTCTATTGAAACTTTAGACATCTTTGACCTGGTAAACCTATCAAGTAAAGCATATCCAATTACAGTCTTTCCTATGATACCAGATCTGACCCAATTCAGAGTTTTTGCATCCGGAAATAGAAACGTTCACAAATCTTATCCAAGGGCTTGATCACATTGCTTACATAACTTATAGTTTTAATTTAATTAATTTAGAGATTTTTTAAAAAATAGAAAAAAAAACTAACTATTTACTCTTCATAGAAAAAAAATCATAAAATTCATCACACTTGATTTTTCTATTAAATGTAAATACTTTTTTTTTTTTGTTAATTTTTTTTTTTGAAATTTTTTCATTAATTTAATTAAAATAAATTCATATTAAATTAAGGGCTTTTTTCGATAATAATAAAAAATACAAATTACTTACACTTTATGGCAAAAAAACCACTAAGGACAAAAATTTATTACACTTGATTTTGCCATAAGGACTAAATATTTGAGGTTTTTAAAAAATATAAAAAATCGACAAAATATTTATACTATATAGAGCAATTTTTAAAACGAAAAAAGTCCATAGGCCCATAATGGAAAATACAAAAAATGCTCCAGTCAACACGCGATTAATCGATCACACGTTCACATGAATTCTTCTACTAAACGATCATGAAACGCGATTGTGTAGGTAGTATCAACACGATCGTGTAGTTTTTTTTCAATGATGGAAAAGTTATTCAAATCTAAACGATCGTGTTGACCACGTTAAACGATCGTGTTGACTAAGGTAAGCGATCGTTTATATCATATTCACACGATCGTGTAGTTTTATTTAAACGATGGAAAAGAGGCTTCACATCTAAATGATCGTCCTGACCATTCTAAACAATCTTGTTGACTATGGTAAGCGATTGTAGATTATATCCACATGATTGTGCAATTTTTTTAAACGATGAAAAAAGGACTTCAAATCTAAACAATCATGTTGACAAAACTAAATGAGCATGTTGACTATGGTAAGCGATCATTTAGATCATATCCACACGATAGTGTAGTTCTTTTTAAATGATACGAAAAGAATTTTAAACATAAACGCTCGTGTTGACAATGTTAAATGACCGTGTTGATCGGTTGACTAGGTAAGCGATTATTTAGATCATATCAAAGTGATATTTAAATGATCTTGATATTTTAGAAGAGGAGCTAGAACAAAGAAAGAGAAAGAAGAAAAAAGTGAAGAAATCTAAAAGAGAATAAATAAATCGAAAAGAAGAAGAAGAAAAAGAAGTGATGAATCGTTTAAAATATCAAGGAAAAATCTGAAATTTATGAAAATATTTTACCAACTTCATGAGCTTTTCGTTTTTGTCACATGGGCGGTAAATATTTTGGTATTTTGTTATATTTATGAAAATTAGCCTAAACATTTTGTATATTTTGCCAATTTTTTATAATTCCCCGTAAATTTAAAGGGACATTTTCAAATTTAGCAAAATGAACAAAATTATTTACAAAAATATAGCAAAATTTTAGATTTTATTAAGGAGAATTTTAAAAAATAGCAAATTTTACAAAATACTTACAACCTATAGCAAATTCTATCGCTGTTAGTCATTGATATGCTATAGTGATAGAAGACTATCATTGATAGAATCCAAAATTTTGGTATAACTTGTAACTATTTTAATTTATTTTTCTATTTTAAAAATGTCCCTTTATTAATGATAGACACTGATAAACATAGATAGACATTGATATGCATCAATAGACTTTTGTCATTGTCAATCATTGATAGAATCTAAAATTCGGCTATATTTTGTAAGTATTTGATCATTTTTTTCATTTCGAATATTCTCCAAAATAAAACAAATAAATAATTCATTGGTTAATAAATTACAAAATTCAATATCATATATTCAACTTAACCTAAATTTAATTAAATTGGGGAGAGAAAATTTTTAGAGATTTGATAATTATACGTATATAATATATGGATATATATATATATATATATATATATATATATATATATCCATATATTATATACGTATAATTATCAAATCTCTAAAAATTTTCTCTCCCCAATTTAATTAAATTTAGGTTAAGTTGAATATATGATATTGAATTTTGTAATTTATTAACCAATGAATTATTTATTTGTTTTATTTTGGAGAATATTCGAAATGAAAAAAATGATCAAATACTTACAAAATATAGCCGAATTTTAGATTCTATCAATGATTGACAATGACAAAAGTCTATTGATGCATATCAATGTCTATCTATGTTTATCAGTGTCTATCATTAATAAAGGGACATTTTTAAAATAGAAAAATAAATTAAAATAGTTACAAGTTATACCAAAATTTTGGATTCTATCAATGATAGTCTTCTATCACTATAGCATATCAATGACTAACAGCGATAGAATTTGCTATAGGTTGTAAGTATTTTGTAAAATTTGCTATTTTTTAAAATTCTCCTTAATAAAATCTAAAATTTTGCTATATTTTTGTAAATAATTTTGTTCATTTTGCTAAATTTGAAAATGTCCCTTTAAATTTACGGGGAATTATAAAAAATTGGCAAAATATACAAAATGTTTAGGCTAATTTTCATAAATATAACAAAATACCAAAATATTTACCGCCCATGTGACAAAAACGAAAAGCTCATGAAGTTGGTAAAATATTTTCATAAATTTCAGATTTTTCCTTGATATTTTAAACGATTCATCACTTCTTTTTCTTCTTCTTCTTTTCGATTTATTTATTCTCTTTTAGATTTCTTCACTTTTTTCTTCTTTCTCTTTCTTTGTTCTAGCTCCTCTTCTAAAATATCAAGATCATTTAAATATCACTTTGATATGATCTAAATAATCGCTTACCTAGTCAACCGATCAACACGGTCATTTAACATTGTCAACACGAGCGTTTATGTTTAAAATTCTTTTCGTATCATTTAAAAAGAACTACACTATCGTGTGGATATGATCTAAATGATCGCTTACCATAGTCAACATGCTCATTTAGTTTTGTCAACATGATTGTTTAGATTTGAAGTCCTTTTTTCATCGTTTAAAAAAATTGCACAATCATGTGGATATAATCTACAATCGCTTACCATAGTCAACAAGATTGTTTAGAATGGTCAGGACGATCATTTAGATGTGAAGCCTCTTTTCCATCGTTTAAATAAAACTACACGATCGTGTGAATATGATATAAACGATCGCTTACCTTAGTCAACACGATCGTTTAACGTGGTCAACACGATCGTTTAGATTTGAATAACTTTTCCATCATTGAAAAAAAACTACACGATCGTGTTGATACTACCTACACAATCGCGTTTCATGATCGTTTAGTAGAAGAATTCATGTGAACGTGTGATCGATTAATCGCGTGTTGACTGGAGCATTTTTTGTATTTTCCATTATGGGCCTATGGACTTTTTTCGTTTTAAAAATTGCTCTATATAGTATAAATATTTTGTCGATTTTTTATATTTTTTAAAAACCTCAAATATTTAGTCCTTATGGCAAAATCAAGTGTAATAAATTTTTGTCCTTAGTGGTTTTTTTGCCATAAAGTGTAAGTAATTTGTATTTTTTATTATTATCGAAAAAAGCCCTTAATTTAATATGAATTTATTTTAATTAAATTAATGAAAAAATTTCAAAAAAAAAAATTAACAAAAAAAAAAAAGTATTTACATTTAATAGAAAAATCAAGTGTGATGAATTTTATGATTTTTTTTCTATGAAGAGTAAATAGTTAGTTTTTTTTTCTATTTTTTAAAAAATCTCTAAATTAATTAAATTAAAACTATAAGTTATGTAAGCAATGTGATCAAGCCCTTGGATAAGATTTGTGAACGTTTCTATTTCCGGATGCAAAAACTCTGAATTGGGTCAGATCTGGTATCATAGGAAAGACTGTAATTGGATATGCTTTACTTGATAGGTTTACCAGGTCAAAGATGTCTAAAGTTTCAATAGACACAGACGCATAAGTCTCTCTGCCCTTGATAAGTCTGAAGTAGCTCTTGTTCCTGCAGAAGAAGAAAGAGGTGGAGACAGGTTTAGATCCAACTCTTTCTCATTGGAGATGCTCTTTTAGATATGATTTTAAATGAAATTATTGATTAAATTGGATTTAATTAAGTATTAGTTATTAAATTAATTAAATAATCAATTAATTAAATTAGTTATCCTTTGATTTAGATTGTTAAATTAAATAATTATTATTATTATAAATATCTCCTACACGTGAGAGTTATCAAAAGGTGGAGCACTACCCATGTTAACTTCTCTCTTCAGTGGTCTCTTACTTGATATACATGCATAAGAGAACAAGCGTGAAAAATAGACCAAACGTGAAATACATAAATATGATAAATCTCTCTAAATTTTTTTTCGTAAAATCATATGATTCCTGTAATTTTCAATCCCCTCTTTTAGATTGGTTCCACAAACCAATAATATGGTTATCAAGTAGTGGTATTTGTGATTTTCGTTCTAAATAGAATTGGTGATTAGATTTGAGTCGTCAACAAAAGTAACTATTGAAATTTCTTTGTTTTATTTTGAATGTTTTTCAGTTTACTAGTATTTTGAATTCTAAATTAATTTTGAGTTGGTCTTGTTACCATTTAATTGTTAATTTCAATGTTTTAATTCTAAAATAAAATTAAAGAGTGGGATTCAATGACCTCGACTATGGGATTGAAGCCACCTCCAATGTGATGCACTAAACGATTACAATGGATGACAATGTATTGGTCAGAGAGTACTTCAAAGAAAATAAATAAAAACTCAAATTTAAGTCCATAAATAATTGGTGCATGAAGCCACATTTATATTTTCATTATTATTTATATATTTTTGTAAATTAATTGTATACCGAACATACTTTATGCGTCATATATCAATCAAATATCAAGCAACTGATATACAAACTATGTACTATCAATACTGAAAGTGATTGAACCCAATATGAAAGCGTGTGATCGCGTTTTTCCCCAATCTAGTTTCAAGGATTAAACTATAGAATAGTAGCAAAAATTGGGTTCGCACATGTTTTCTACAATGAAGAGAAGAAAAGAACTTTTTTCTAAACTGTGTCCGGTCATTTGATAGATTGTAAGCTCTCATTCCACTCTCCTTTTATTTATATTCATACTTCCTAAGTTGTGAAAAGTATGTCTGGATCCATTTTAAATTTTCTAAAGGTTGAATCATTTGATGAGAAATTTTAGAATCAATTTTATTTGGTAATGATTTAGGAAACTTAATAAGTGGTGAAAAGAATGAAGCTAAGGGAAAAAGGAAAATTTTAGGTTGGGGCAATATGACCATTTCTTATTTTCTTATTTTTATTTTTATTTTCTCTTATTTCGTTTTAAACAAAATTAAAAGAAAACAGGATCTTCTTTCAAGAACATGAGCATGAAGCCTCCTCCCTTCCCCCTCTCCCCCCTCTTTCAAAGCTTCTCTTTTGTGGACATCCCTCCCTCTTTATCTCATTCACGCCAATGCCAACAATCTCCTCCAACATCACTCCACTCTCACACCTTATCGCACAATCATCATATCTATCACATGAGATTTGAGCTAGGAGTGTAAGTCCAATCCGAATAACCCAACAACCGAACTACCCTACTCATATTATATGGGTTGGGTTGAGTTTTTTTAAAATGTAGGTTGAGTTTAGTCGAAAATTTTTGTTTTTTCTTTTTTGGTTAATTGGGTCTCGAGTTAGGGGTTAAAAAATTCAATTTAACCCAACCCAACCCGAGTTAATAATAGATATACTCGAGCCATCTCGGTGCCATTAAGATCCAAAATCCAATAACTAAAGGAAAAATTCTTTCATTTCAGAGCATCTCGGAGCAATGTATGTCCAAGATTGAAGAAATAAAGGAGAATTCTTTCATCCGGAACCATCTCAGTACCAATAAGGCTCGATATCCAATAACTAAAGGAAGAATTCTTTAATCCCAAGACATCTTGGAACAATGTATGCTCGAGATCGAATAAAATAAAGAAGAATTCTATCATCCTTGGCTATCTTAGTGCCACTAAGGCCTGAGATCCAATAACTAAAGGAATAATTCTTTCATCTTGGAGCATCTGGGTGCAACTAAGGCCCGATATCATGTATCAAATTTAAAAACTATCGTTTAAATAAAAATAATACAACCCGACAACCCAACCCAACCTAAAAATATGGTTGAGTTGAGAATGTCCCCTAACCTAACCCTTTTACACCTCTAATTCAAGCTAGTCTAGCCACTTGAGTCCAAACTATCACACCTCTTCCTAGATCACCTTCTCTTAAACTAAGAGATAGCGTGAAAACAACATATACCTTCTCCCACTAATGATACCTATTGACCTTACTAGAATTGGAACTAAACTTACCATGAAAATACAAACACAACAAAAATTGAACCAACTTCTATATAAACACAAAATGCAACCTAAAAAAAAACAACAAATCTTATAAAGATATCTAGAAACCAAAAACCAAACAATCCAAAACCAACTCTCTTACCATCCACAATCTTACAAACTATGACTAAACTCATGTACAATCTAAATGCACAACTAGAGATAACACATATTACTAATAGCAACTTGTAATACACTAGCAGATTGGCATACGTAGTTAGATACAAGGTCCACAATCTCTACCTGAAAAGTAAGAAAATATTTTGGAAAGAGTAAGCCAAATAGCCCAGTGAATGACTACATTTTAAACATAATAAGCGTTACGAATAATAAGTAAATGAGTCATTGAGTCTGTAAATAAATTTAAGCAAAAAAAATCAAATACATATTTCTCAAACTAAACAACTTGGTCGAACATTTCTCCTTCTCATGTTATAACATGAATCTTTGTAAATCTATGAGAAAAATATCTAAGTATCAATAGAGCTCTATCTAAAAAATATGATACTACGAGATGAAAGTTTAGGCATCAGTAGTGTCTTATCTCATATAGCTATTATGAGATGGAAAATTTAGGCATTTGTAGAGGCCCTCATCTTTAACATAGTCTCAGTGATGGAAACTCTTGGCATCTACTGAATACCTTCATCACAGAACCTTTGTGCACAGAAAAAATCTCTCTTATAAGGTTGCTAAATATCTTAAAATATCTCAGGTATAGACTAAAACATGTGAAAACATCTCATGCTTTCAAACAATGTGCTCTCTAAATCTCAAACTCAGCATGTTTCAATAATTCTTTGCAAAAGCAATCTCTATTCACTTACTAAATCAACTTTGCTAAAATATTTTTCAAACTCAAGTATGTTATAAACTTAGAACAATCATGCTTGCTTATAAATTCTTTAGTAAACTCATCAATACGCTTTAAACTTTCAAACATTTCTAATTTTTTCAAACTCATGCTTTGGAAATAAATATATAAATCAATTATAACTTAAACATTTAACTCCAACATGCTTTAAACATCAACCTAGTAAAACAAATTTAGAAATTAGTTTGAAACTCACTTTTTGTCACTCATATGTTGAAGCTAACTCCTTAGACTATAAATTTGTCCAATCTTCTCTTGCTCTAAAATTAAAGAATTCAAGTTCATTTTAATCCTCTAAGATTATAAAATATCAAAACTTAACTAAAACATCTCAAAGAAAAACACCAAACAGGTAAAAAATGATGTAATGACATGGCTAGATGTTGGCCATGAGCAATAACCAGCATGCGTGCGTGCACAGGGCCTCAAGGTGCCTGGTCGCGTGCTTGCTTTGAGTTCTAGGTGCCAGAATAGTAGCCTTTCAACTCAGGATGGATGATGGTGCAGCACTTGGTCGAACTCGATGAATAAGTCAACCGATCAAAATTCAAAAACTACAGACAAACTTGCAGTATGAATCAACCTTCCATCACATTCTTGAGAAAATGTCTTAGAAAATGTGAGAGAGAAAGAAATTCATTGACAACATTACAATATACATTGAAAACTTTCAGTTGCAAGGGAAAAGGTTTGCTTGCAAAGAGTGCGACAATACTTGGGTGGGGATTCAACTACTATGTCTCCCCTATAGTACATTTTGAACATTTTCAATAGGCTTGCATATGAAAATGTCAAAAAGTCACACCCAAGCTTTATGACTTCAAATGGAAAGCAACTAGCTAAACTAAATAGAAGACATAAATATAAGATAAATTAAGGGTATTTAGGCATACATAGGCAAAGAAGTCGTGGACAAGTATTACTGTGACATTCTCCCCCACTTAAACAGTTGGCGTCCTATCGACTAGTAAAGCTGAAATCCTCCGATCGTTTGCTTCCATGATTCTAGGTCTTCAGTACGTCCCTAACTTGTTTATTCCATGGGAAGGTTCTTCCACTTCACTAGGAATTCATGTACCCTCCTCGTGGGTCTTCTACCTTTCCTCACTCTCTTAGTAAGGATTTCTTCCACTTATGCTAGTCACTTGTATCTTCTCACGAGGTGGTGGCTTTTTATCATTAGAATCGAGTCTGTTCAAGTCACACTTTAACAAGGACCTGATCTCCTGCATGAAAGTCTAGGGGCGACGCTTCTTATCTGTGCACTTTTTTAACCACTTCAAGGCTTCCTCGAGACAAGCCCGAGCGAGTCTGATTTTTGCTTCCACTTTTGGTAATACTGTGGCCTTAGGATTCTTCTTAGCATATGGAGGATCAATAAGTCGCAACAATACAGGTTGTCTGTCATAAAAAATCTCGAATGGGCTTCTATCAGTTGGTGAACTCATCATAGCGTCAAGAGAAAATTGAATTACCTCCAATAACTGAATCTCATTCTTTGGTTCTGTCTTAACGACCTTGGCCAAACTCACACCATCTTGAGTGACAGTGTTTTTCTACAAGGATTCTTTCGACGAATTCTGCATTAGGCCATCAACTTGACATCCCTGTATACGAGCCAACATGCACAGAATCACATGATCATTTTTTTGACTAAATGCACCAGCTCCCCAATAACACGCTCTTTTTCTATGATTCAACCTAAAATCAAGTTTAGGTAGGCCTTTCTGCCATCTTGGTTGACTCGAAGTCACTTTTGGCTGAGTACTGAAGTGGCCAGTAACATTGTTGCTTGTCGTTCTGACGTAAGTAGATCCTCTTGAATATAGTTTCCCAACCCTAAAACAATGTACCATAGCCTTTCTTCTTCAAACATCGTATAACTCTTTTCTATGGTACTCAACTTCCGACTCTCAGATGCGATGGGGTGTCCATTTTGTACAAGAACATCACCCAACGCCTAATCAGACGCATCAACATGAGCTTTAACAGGTTGGATCACATCTACGGACCCAAGAGTTGGCCCTTCCCTCAAGGCTTGCTTCAAGACACGGTTGTCGTCACACAACTATAATTTTTCATTCTCTTCTTCCCGTAAAAAGACTTAGGCTTTGTACGAAGCTTTTGAAGGTCTAATGAATCCTGAAATCAACAATTCCTTCGACTGTCTTCAAAGTTCAGTTAACTCTGACAGTGCCATACAACAATTATTCTTCATAGGTGATTTTGACTTGGACAAACTACCAAGCATCCCATCATAATACTTCTCTATGACACACCTTGTGTCTTTACGAACTGCCTCTCCCGAGCTATCTAAAAACTTAAACAGGGTGGCCCTGAATTCCTCTATTTAAACAAGCTCAGGGTAAAAAGCAATTGCAAACTGGCCTGAATTCCTCTATTTATAAGTCTCGCAAATGGATTTTCACATGGCAGAATGATTACCCTTATTGGTGACAAGGAGTGGTCCAATCTCAAAATGTTATGCTTCTCTACCCAACCCTTATCTTGAATTTTGATTGGATGGTGAGGTCCAATTAATTGTTAGCCTACAAACATCAGGGTCACATCACTGTTTCTCGATTAAGTAGCTTAAATTGACCAATTGTTTGTCATGTAACTCTCTTCGTGTAGGGACCTGCCATCGCCTAATTCTCTTGTGAAACGCGCTCTACTATCAAAAGTCTCTTTGCACAGTAACCCTATTGCAGGGCCTTCATCGTGTTGGTTGTACGTGATCAGGGCCTTACAACTTGTTTATACATTCTCTTTGCAAATTGAATGTGAGACTGAGTACAGGAATCGATTTTTCACCTCTCATCCGCTTAATTATACTTCATCGATTCATCATTTGTAGATATATGTCTGCAATTTGCAATGCGATGAGACTAAGTTATGTGATAAAAAGTGCTAATTTTGCCTTTAGGTGAGGACAATGGTATAAAAACTACACTTCCTCACCATGCGTTAATATCTCTTATAATTATGTGTTGAGTATAAGTTTTCCTCGCATTTGTCCAAGAGTAAGCGAAGTAAGAGGTTTCCTAGGTAAGCCATGGTCGAACACAAGGAATTTCTATCAAATTTAGTTATAAAGTCTACTTCTGATTTCTAGGCAGTATAATTTCTATACAATATAAATATAAAACTATACTAATCTAATTATGTACACTAAGGATTCTATAGAAGGGGGATGTAATGGAATGATTATGGAACGTGAACTAACTTGCATTAAGAAAGACGAAAGAAAGTTTTTGCATTATAGGCCATTTAAGCCATGCGAGATATTCTCGATGTGATATAGATCATTTAACCATCTTATATTTAAGGCACGCAACCTCTCGACACCTAAACACCACATTTGTTCTCCTTTAGGGACACAAATGGTAAAGATAGATCAAGCGATATATTTCTAGGCTTCATTACTTACAAACATCACATTACATCTCTGCTTAAGACAAGCAACCTCTCGGTGCCTAAACACCCCACTTGTTCTTCTTTCGGGATACAAATGATTGGAGGCAAAATGTCAAAATGAAGTTTGTTTCCAAACTCCCTTTTGCGCATGAGTAACGAGGTCCTTACTACTTATTCTCTCGAGCAGTTGGCAACAAGCGTTGATCAGGTGATTAAATTAAACTCAGGATAAACACGATGGGTCTTATAATTAAAGAATCCTTAATAAGCACATAGTATACACTTAAAATACTTAAAACACTTCAACAAGATGAATAGTAAAGAAATGGGAGAAACACGATGGATAAAACATGCATTGTATTGATAATGTAGGCCTCTAAGGCATGAGAATAATACACTCATATAATACATTCTGAAATACAAAAATGAAATTAAAGAAATGTGTTGAGCCACAAATATTCCTTTCATGCATTCCTTTACTCTTTTACAAGTTAGGGGGAATGGTGGTTGAGCTTCTCTCGTTAATCTCTCTCTAAGCTCTCACTCAGAAATTCACCAGAGAAGAGATGGAGGAAGAACTACTACTATAGATGGTGAAGGATCCTAAAACTCATCATTTCATCGGTCTCCTTAAAGGATGGACTCCTCTTATTGTTTATGGTGGAGTTAGAGTCTTTTATAGGTATACATAGACAGGAAATAATTATGCTATGTTGCACATCCATCCTTGCCTACAAATGTTAGTGCAGAAAGTAGTAGTTTCTTGTCACATCAGCTTCAACTACCACTCTTGTCTCTAACAAATCATCTCGCATGATGTGTTGGAATCTTAGCTCACAATGTAAATTGCCAGATTTCTTGCTTATCGCTAAGTACATAATTCTTCTTTTAACTCACTTCTTTTCTTCTTTTCGCTATCATATGTGTAAAAACACTTAAAAAGAATAGTTAATCAAGTGTGATGACTTATGTAAGATGCATTCTTTTATCATTATAAATTTGTACTAAAAGCTACACGTTTTGGTCCTTTCTCTTACAATTTGACTTCATTGTTTTACCTAAAAGACTACATTACAAGTTATCAATTGCATCGCATAAGGTATAAAAGATCATTTCATTTCATCATTTAAATTCATATCAACTCTTATGTACTTATAAATCATATCACATCTTATGCATTTGTAAACCTTATGTATTTAGAAATCACATGCATTTCAAAAGCATAATTAAAATCATATATCTCGAGTTTTAAAACAAAATATCTTTAAGGATTTAAACACATGGAAAATCATTTTTTATATTTGAAAACATTTTAAGGAGAACCACTCACAATCACAATCAGCTAGCTCTTTTGCCTAGCTCCTTAGTCACAAGCTTTTTTGCACTTTCTTACTGGATTCAAACTTGTTTCGAATTTTTTAAAACCTTGGTAATTATCTCAACTTTTTCTTGAATAAGCTCAAGGTAAAAGTAGCTTCAAAGTGACCGAATTTCCTTTATTTATAAGCCTCTCCAATGAAGTCTTCCATGTCGAAATGATTATTTCTGCCCGACGGTGAGAATTGGTCCAATGTCAGAACGCCATGTGTCATTGTCATTTTAATTATTATCCATAATTTTGATTGGACGGAAAGGTCAAATCAATTGCCGACCTTCTTATAGAAAGGTGACATCACTACTTCCTAGTGAAATAAACTAAAAACGTGTAACAGTTCCTCATGTAGACACTTCTCGTCACGTAACAATCTCAACGCATAGTCAGTTATTTGTCGCATACCTTCATAATGAAAAACATGATTAAGGCCTCACTCAAGCCTTGTTGAGTGCCTTTGACACTCATGCTGCCTAACTAACATCTCTTTCCTTGGATGCATAGCTCAACTTGCACATTCTTTGCTTGCCATGACGTCTAGTTTAGCACATGGAGGTTTTCATCTCATGTGGCTCTTCATTTTTTTGCAAAACCCTAGCCTTGCTTGCCTTGCCTTCCAAAATGCCTAAAATAATTGAAGCTCACTCGTCGCAATCCTCTTGATTTCCCAGTTGTATCTTTTTCACTCCTTTCTTCCTTTTTTTTCCTGCAGCATTTTATGTGTTTTGTCTTGCAATGGAGTTCTTTTTTATGAGATATTGGTGCTTTTGCTTCCCGTTTTTAATTACTTTTGCTACTGTATCCCTAAATTAGTTAGGGGTGGATAATTGAAGCATTTCTAGGAATTGTTATAGTTATTGATAAATTTTTATCTATGAAGGTTTTAGAAGGCTTATTCGTGAGTTATCTTGCGACGTTTTTCCTGCAAATTATATCTGCCTGCTTGTTTCGGCTATGTCTGGGTTTTAGTTGTTCAACTTAGATTGGTAGAAGTTATTGGCAGTCCTCAAGGCATTTTATTGAAGATCCCACGTTGGGAAAAAAAAGGACCTCAAATCTCATTAAGTAGTTAGGTTACTCAAATCTTTGTTATCTAATATGATATAAGTGTCCAACGTGTATTTGGTCCAAAATAAAAAATTAGGATCAGACCCAAGAATGGCGAACCCAAGAGACACTATCTTGAGGGGCATATCGAGGATCTCACATAGAAAAATTTGAGGGACTTCACAACTTTAATAAGACAAATCACATAGAGATTCACATGACATCTTTGGCCGCCTAGCCATGTCCAAAACATTTAAGACATATCAAATGACTACTTATCAACACTTAGCCAATTTCAACTTGACTCTCTTTCTTTCTTGGCCGCCAACCTCTCAAAGCTTCAACACTTAGGATTTTCTTCGACTCTTCTTTCAACTAGGATGCCTAAAACCAACAAAACAACAACTTTACTTTACGGATGAATTTATGTTTTGACAATGGAAAAGAGTTCGCTGAAACTTATGGATAAATTTTCAATTGAGTACAGAGGAGTGTCCCAAGTTTTAGAAATTTCAAAGTATCATGTGAATAATTATGGACGAATAAGGTGTCCATGCAAGAGAGTATGAACTTAAATTGGGACAGTGTGAAGCGACATCCATTAACCACTAGAATATGCCCCTTCTATACAGACTAGGTGTATCATGGAAAGCTTGTGAACTTGCATAGAGGTATACAAAGAAAATTTGATAAAGGAACTAGCACTAGTAACCCTTTTGACGAAGGAACTAACAATAGTAACCCTTTTCTTAAAGAAAATGAAATGGTGGGTATGCTTCATGATCTACAAGCTCTAATTGAACAAGTAAAAGAAACGAATGAACGTTTTGATAATGAAATGTTGTTTAATAGTGGAGTAGATATAGAACAAGAGACAACAAACATATTTCAGGACTTATTGAGTGAAACACGTAGTGAGCTATACCCTGATTGTTATGAATTTTTCTCTCTGAATTTTTTGGATAAGATGATGCATGTAAAGATTCTGAACAGTTGGAGTAACAAGTCCTTCCACATGATGTTAAAACATGTGTTTCCGATATGTGGTACCAATATCCCTAGTTTATTCTACGAAGCCAAACAAAAATTGTGTGACTTGGACCTGGGATACGAGTCTATTCATGCTTGTAAGTACGACTATGTATTGTAGTAGAAGGAGTTTAGGGATTTACAAGATTGTCCAACTTATGGTGAGTCTTAGTATAAGGTTAGCCACAACAGATGAAACAAAACTTCACATAAGATGCTGCACTACTTTTTGTTGGTGTCGAGATTACAACACTTGTTTGTATCACAAGAAAGCTCATCTGACATGAGATGGCATAGGGATAAACGAGTGGAAACAGAGGATGTATGTGTTGCATGTTTTGAGACATCCAGTTGATGCAGAGGGATGAAGCACTTTGATTTTGAATTTCTTGATTTTGCTTTAGATTCATGAAACATTCGTTTAAGGTTAGCTTCAGATGGATTTAATCTGTTCGGTCATATAAGTACCTGATACAGTATGTTGCGTATGATGTTAATTCCTTACAATTTACCACCTTGAAAATGCATGAAAGAGTTAAACTTCTTGATGTCATTGCTCATTACTGATCCAAGATCTTCTGGTAGGGAAATTGATGTATACCTACAACCATTGATTGAGGAACTGAAAGAGTTATGAACTTTTGGCATGTGTACATATGATTGTCTTATGGATAAGTTTTTTCAGTTGCGTGCGGCCTTGTTGTAGACAATTAATGACTTCCTGAAGTATGCCACCTATTTGAGTGGAATACGAAGAGGTATCAGATGTGTCCCATTTGCATGGGAGATAGATCATCATTTAGGATAAGAGAGAAAATAGCTTTCATAGGACATCGACGTATCTTCTAGATAACCATGTTTGGCGTAAAAGTAGGCAACATAATGGAAAAGCAAAGTGTGAGACTCCTCTAGTGGTAATGAATATGCATGAAGTCTTGAAACAACTAGATTTGTTAAATTTTTCAATTATGAGTAAGTATTATTCGTTAAAAGATAAGAAAAGAAAGATAGCTCTTAATTGGACTAAGAAAAGTATTTTCTTCAATTTTCCTTATTGGTCGAGACTACTAATTTGTCACGAACTTGATGTAATGCATATTGAAAATAATGTTTGTGACAACTTGGTCATCGATACGTTGTTGAATATTGAAGTGAAAACCAAGGATACCATGAATGCTCAATTGGATCTACAAGATTTAAAAATAAGAATGGATTTACACTTGATAGAAATTGATAACAGATTAACAAAGCGATATGTGAGTTACACGTTGACGATAAACAAGCGGATTGAGTTTTACAAGTTCCTTAAATTAGTTAAGTTTCCTGATTGATTCGTTTCTAATATTTCATGATGTGTGAATGAAAGAGAGGGAAAAATATCAAGTCTCAAAACATACAATTGTCATGTTTTGCTACATCGACTTCTATCTATTGGTGTTTGAGCATACTTACCAAAAATGTGTACACTGCTGTTAATGAATTGTGTAGTTTTTTCCATGACCTATGCACAAGAACGATACAATTAAGTAATTTAGATTGATTGCAAGTAGATATCATAATCATACTTTGCAAATTGAAAAGAATATTTCCACCTGGCTTCTTCAGCGTAATGGTATACCTTGTCGTTCATCTATCATACGAAACCAAGGTTGCTAGTTTGATATCTTATAATTGGATGTATCCCATTGAAAGAAGCTTCTTCATATTAAAACAATATATTCATAACAAAGCACGTCCTAAGGGGTCTATTGTAGAAGGATATCTGATAAACGAATCAGAAACTTTTTGTTTGAGGTATCTAAGTGGGATTGAGACCCGATTCACTAAAGTTGAACAAAATAATGATAGCATTCTCGAGGATGAGGTGATTGATGAGTTCGAAGTGTTCGTTTACAAAGTACAATTGTCAGGAGCATCAAGTTTATGAACCATATGACAGAAAGAGAAATGACTCTTTCATTGATACATCCTCAACAATGTAGATGAAATAGTGAACTATCGCAAGTACGCATTTCTCACATTAATTCATACTTCATTCGATATCTTAGATTTTTGTTATTTTTGTTACACAAACTCACAATTATGTACTTTAGGAAACACCTAAGGTTGATACGTCGTCTGGGTGAAATCATTTTATATATTTTTAAAAGACATCAATGAGCATTTTATGATTGGTTTAGAGCTCAGGTATATAGACTAGATGAATTGAAGAATTCATACATGCTTATTTGATACTTTATATATAATTCATTTATATCAATTAATTTAGGTTATAGCAGAAATGCGTGAGAGAGAAAAGCTTTATCAAGATTTCTTCTCACTCGCAATGGAACCTTCACTTGAGATTTGCTCTTACAGTGGATCCATTATCGGTGGCGTATAATTTCACACGTTAGAGCGTGATTTTTGTTGCACAATACAGAACATTGGAGTCATGGTAGTCGGTGAAGGTACTGAAAGTGCCGACAATAATTTTTACGGTGTTTTAGATGAAGTGTTTCATGTTCAATATCCATTTGGACGACGTGTTTGGCTAGTCAATTGTAGATGGTTTAACACAGACAGTAACAAAAACCATAGGACACACGTGGAATTAGGCTACAAGTCAATCAACACATCTCGTTTTTTGTTTGTTGAGGAACCTATTCTCGCAACTCAGGCACATCAAGTGTTTTACTTCGAGGACCCAAAATGGTACCAATTGAAAAATTATTCAAGTGGTACAAAATAAACGTGTATGGAATGTGCCAAAAGTGAAAGATATTGAGAATGAGCAACTAATTAATGTATCAGAAATCATCGGACATCATGTGGATGACACTCAATGCAGGACTAAGTTGATCCTACAATGGTGGAAGGACCAGATGTACGTCATGTCGCAAACGACTTCATAGACGCTGATGATAAATAATTATCATCACCTCAAAGCGGATCAAATTACGATGAATAACAATGTCTATTTCCCATATACACATTAGTCATTCTTCTATACATTTAGCTACGATACTTACATTTGTTTATCATTTGTTGGTTTTTTATGTCTACAGAAATTATGTCATTTATGAGCGGTAATCGTAAGGAAGATGTGTACTTGAACTTAGACATGTTAGATAACACGGAAGGATAGTCTTTGGTGGGTAACACTTCAAGTTAGTCTTGTTATATAACCACTTGAATCAGTAAGTTTCTGGATCTGATTGTTTTTTTTTTTCATAGATGCCTCTCAACCCACTCCCACTCCTACTCTGAGGAGACATCAACACTCTCGAAACATGGAGTTGGATAGCTATGTACTACAAAATGGAAAGATCCTCATTTCAATCCCCGCAGGAGGGGGACAGGCATGTCTCGCCACACGCTATTTGTTTTAGCTGCACAATTGATAAGTTAACGTGAGACACGTTTTTGATCCAAGCTCTGAAGTGGGCTCATGTACCTCGAGAGTACATCGAGCTCATCAAGAGCGGCCTACGAGTAAGTTTGTAAATTATTTAACATATATATATGTTGAGCCTACATATGTAGAAGACTAATCCTTATGTATTTTTCTTTTGTAGCAATGGTTCGTGCTTTGATTTTGAAGATCCAACACTTCTCGGTTTGTTGAGCACCAAATGCTCACCGTGTGAAAGAAATTCAGGGGAGACAATCACTAACATTTCAAGTAGTATAGCGACCCTAAAGAAGCACGTGTAAATCGATCGCTGAGATTGGTCAACCATGTGCAAGATTGGCACCAACAATTTTAGGTGATTTATATCGTTTACCTGAAAATCAATTACTAGTACTTCATTTAATTTGATGTTTGGATGTAACATTTTTATCATTGTTTGAATGTAGGAGCAATCAAGGGTCAACAAGGCAAAGCAGCCTTACAACCACAGGAGCAGATCCACGATGTTTCTTCAACGATACACGAGTTCAGTGAAGAACACGATCGCCCAATGGACTATGTCGAGTTGTTCCGAAAAACACACGTCAGTAAGACTGGCATGAGTGTTTTTCACAAGCAGCAATGAATGTGCACATAAGTTTATGAAAACTTTTTTATACTTTGTATTTTAATTCTGATCATTCACAACTTACAACTTGTTTTATGCAGAATCAAATGTTGGAACTCCAATCTCAGCCCACCCCAGAGGGTTCTCAACCACTATCTGGAGACGAGATATGTGATATCGTTTTATGTAGACGACCGATCTACTCAAAAGATTTTGGTTGGAGCTCCAAGCCCAAGTCCCAAAAGAGTTCTAATTCTGGTTCTTCCTTCTCGTATGACCAACAGACACACTTGAGAGAGGCTAGAGATCTAAAGGCTAGCCTTGAGAACGCTACCTGCCTAAATAAAGAATAACAAATAAGGGAGAAAAAACGTGATCGCCTAATTGAAGAACAAAGTAGAAGAGAGGAGGAGTGTGACCGCGTAATTGAAGAATAACGTAGAAGGGAGGAGGAGCATGACCGACAAATTGCAGAGATGAGAAAGATGATCGAGGACCTGAGTCGAATAAAGAGAGGATCATGGACAAGGTTGCGGAACGATTTTTTTAACTTTTAATTTGTTTAATTTTTCATCTATGATATATATCTGACTCTACTTTTATGTCATTTGTAGGTTTGAAATTTTTTTCTTTTACGTTCGCGGGCTGAGGTTTTAGAAGATAGGGGTAATTTTTTCTTTTAATCTCATGCTTTTGAAAAATTTGAACAACATTATTGATTGTAAATTTTATTACACAATCAAATTTTGTAATTGCAATTTTTATTATATAAATTGAAAATTTTTATTATAATAGTTTGTTATAAATTTTAATTGTTACCTTCTGAAGCGAAATCGAAAACGTATTACTCACGATAACAAAAAATGAACAATAATAATAATAATTAAATAATTAAATATAATAATATAATAATATAATAATTTATGCTAACGCATACTATACGTCGGAATAAAGAGTTTCCTCCGATATTCTTTCAAGACATCATTATCCAATGTGAGGGCGTGATGTTGAGCTTACCCCATTGCCCACAACATCTTCACATCGGCATCGATGGCGTTAGGGATAAGACCAGACATCATCCCTTTAATGCGTAGGCCAAAGTTCTTCCAACGTTTTGCGGTCGACGTTCTCGCCAACGGAGATTTTGACTTTGGAAAAATTTTTGCTGATATTTTTTCCATTGTTTCGACGTATTACAGCATCGGCAATACCCAATATCCTTGTAGTGATGGTCATTTGACCATTCAAGTCAAAGTCAAACTTTGACTATTTCAAGTTAAAAATCAACATTTTGTCTTTTCACCATTCTGTCAGTCTTGACTAATTCCAACCTCCCAAGAATGAATCCACATTCATTTTTTTGAAATTTAAACCATATTTGAATATAACGCCAGTCAAATTTTGACTTTTCAAAGTCAAAAGTCAACATTTTGACTTTTAACAATTTTGACCATTTCCATCAATTCTGAGCTTATGAATATGAATCCACATTCTTATTTTTAATATTTAAATCAGATTTAAACATAAAATTCTATCAAATTGATAATTGATGGCTATATCACATATATTCGTCAGTTTTTCTCTCTTTACCTATTTCGAACAATTCGAATTATTCTATGATATTGTTCTAAGTTTATTTTATATGAGCTAGTAGGGGAACCTAATGGATATATAGATCATGTCTCTTACGATCTAAGATTAACTGGCTAAACCCTTTTAGACCGAGCTAATCAACATTCATTAACTAACGGGCCATTCCACTAAAGTCATGTAGTTGCACTCCCCTCACTATAGATATATTTGTCTCCATCTGATATAACCATGATCAGTAAGTTAATCATTTCCAGGTTGTTCATAATATCGACTAGGTTAAAATATCGTTTTACCCCCAAAATTACATCTTGCTCCTTAAGTCACAGTGATTCACTATTGAATAATTGGTTTAAGGTTCAACCTATAAATCGAATTCTTCTCAGGTCAATGAAAGGCTATGGGGTCCATTGGATTCAGCTCTTAAGGGAACAACCTATCTACTAACCCTAAAGCGGGTAGAAGTGAAGTTCGTCTTACACCCTATGTCTCTAGCCATCCACCCAGTTTTACCCCTAAAATGGAAGGCTTATTGGGCCAGCACTGTTGAGCTGCCCCCACCCGTGCATATCTAAGGATAATTTTGTTCGAACATAAGTTCATAGTTAGCTCATGATTAAAATTAAGTTACCTAGGTCATCAATAATTTTAATAGTCAATTTTATACAGTCAATGGTATTATAACTTAAAAGTGACTATTTCATGGTTCCAGTCTTATTTAAACTCTTTATATAGGATGCCCCCACTTTCATGTCTCTACATGATCGATTCAGGACCACATTTTTGTACTAACTACAAAACAGGTCGCATTCATATTGTCCTCAAAATAAAACGTCTAACCTTATTCATACACTATAAACTGTTTGGACTATATACTCGAGCTTGATCCACATTTATGTCTCTACATAGAGTTGAAGTCTATATTAGATAGCTTTGGGACCTTAGTTTTTTAGATTCAAGATTATAGAATTTAATTTTCACGAATTAGTTCTCAATAAAAACTTTATTGAATAGAATATAATTTTAAACTACAAAATACGAGTTTTAGAACAAAAATTTCAGCAATACTTTTATTTATGTTTCATCGATACATTTATTTTCAATGATTTTATGAATGTGTATGGCTTGAATTTTATAATATATCTTTCTGATTTTACTTGGTTTTAAAACATCACTATCTGATGTTTATAAGAAACAAGAGGTTAATTTCCCTAAAGGCTAGTGAATGTGTTTTAGAGAGCCACCTATGACTATCAAAAGATTATAAAGTTGAAAGAGGTTGTGATCGAAGATTCGAGAACCTGAGCTTAGGTGAGGACATAGATGAAGTTTGTGATTTTGGCTTTGAGCATAGATTAACTCATGGGTGGTGGCTCTATGTACACATAGAAGTGTGGATATTGAAGATGTGAATATGGTGTTCGAGTTGCCATTGTGGCAATGACTAAATATGCCTGAGCTCATTTTGGCCGCATATTCGTTGAGGGTATGGATCATGTGAGAGATTTTCTCAAACTTGGATGTAGTACATTCTACTATGGTTGACGGGTGCATGGTACACGCTAGATGGTAAATAAGTGTAAGCTTAGTATGACCACATGTTTCATCATTTACTTGAACATGTGTGAGTTATTCTTGGTCGCTTATTCGCCATAACTTATTGTTTCATTTTGGATATGGAAAAGTTTGAGAAGATTTGAAATAGATATATAATTGTTTCATATCATATGTTTAAGAAACTTTAATCATGTCTTTACTATGAAAGCGTGTTTACATATTTCTTTTGCAAGTGTGTTTGAAATTTCATATTTTTACTTAAACTTGCCACTCATTGGATATTAGCTCATGTTTTTAATATTTTCTTTTACCCCAATGTAACGGTTAAGTTTCAGCCACTCGTTGAGCGTCTCGTCACTTATTGTGGACCCCTTAGCTTTGTATGTATATGCATGTGTTTTGTGGGCATTAAGTGGTGATAGTTTTGTTAAGAAGTACTTTTGAGGAAATTGTCATCGAGTATAATCTTTTGTAACTATTTATAAAATTGTATTTAAACTTTGATTGGGACTTTAGATTATCTTGATGAGTGTGCTGAGACACACTGGCGTTATGTTAAGTTTGGATAGCATAAAAGTGCAATTTTCAACTTCTTTTTTTCTTTTTCAAGTGTAGTTAGTCTAATTTTTAGAGGAGACTGTTGAAATTGTACAGAATTATCTAGTTAGATAGATAATTTGGAACAGGGTGTGACCTAGATGCTCTAAAGGGATAAAAGCACTAGGCAGCGGAAGATTTTACAAAACTATTCCTCAATTTAATTTGAGAATCCCAAAATATCAATACATTGAAAAAATAATACATAAACTAATTTTCTTATTATAACTTAAATGCTAAGCATGCTTTAGATTAGAGAAAGAACTTACGTAGTTTGACACCTCTGAATCTACAAAAACTTCAAATTAGAACAGCACTCATCGGAGATCTTCCTATCCTCTGGGATGAGATTGGTTTGTGGGAACCAATTGAGATGGAAACAAGTTTAGAGATAAATTATTTTTGCAGAGAGCAAAAGCATTGACTTCCTGAAGAAAAAATTGTTTTTCTTATGCATATTTATAACTCCCTTTCTTTGAGAGAGTAAGAGAAAATCATGAGATTCTATTAATTTAAAAAATATTATATTAATAGAAATTTCAAATCAACTAGTTAATTAAAATAAATTAATCAATTAATAATTAATTAAATCATATTTAATTATTATTCATTTAAATCATATTTAATAAATATCTCTCCAATATCTTATAGTTTTAAATTAATTTAATTAAATAAAATTGAACTAAACTATTAATTAATTCTCTACTTAATTAATAGTTAAATTAAATATCTTATATTTAACTTAAATTAAATTTGAACCATGTTCAAATATAAATTTCTCCCATAACCAATAATTTTAATATGAATCTAATTCATATTAAATTAATATTTGAACTCATTCAAATATTTTCTCTCTCATAAATTAATTTTGAATCATATCCAAAATTAAATTTATATAATAAAGTTTGATTAAAATATAAACTTAATATTATAATGTATCACTATACATTATACTCATTCCAAAGTAAATTTAAACATTTCAAATTACAACCAATAAAAAGAAATCTTATTACCCATTACGAACTAGGAAGGAGATCTAATGGACCTATAGATCAAAAGCCACAACGATATCAGATTAATTGACTATATTCATTAACCACATTAATCAATGTGTACACTCCACTAAAGAACTCTTTTCACTGTAGATATATTTCTGTATCTAGGGATATAAAACAATAACAGTAAGTTAGTCCTTCACGAGTGTTCGTAACACCAATTGGGTCAAATTACCATTTTACCCTTAGATTACCTCTAGTCATTAAAT
The DNA here is from genome assembly GCA_037974545.1 of Cucumis variabilis. Lineage (NCBI taxonomy): Eukaryota > Viridiplantae > Streptophyta > Magnoliopsida > Cucurbitales > Cucurbitaceae > Cucumis > Cucumis variabilis. Next base: position 769 of record JBBPDI010098846.1, on the reverse strand, counting down.
ACTAGTGCTCCTCTGATGAACAACCTGTTTATGGTCCAACCAATAAACAAAAACCACTCTCGTGCCATAGAGAGGGTAGGACCCTTCATTCAAGTCCCGAAGACACCATTTAAGGGAACACTTATCTACTTACCTTAAAGTAGGGAAGGAGTAAATTTTATCTTGTGTAATTATGTTCTCAGCTCTTCACTCGATCTTGTCCCCAAAATTATAAGTATATTGAGTCAAAAATATGGTCACTCTCACCCGTACAAATCAAAGAACAATCCCTCGCGAAGAGGAGTTCATAATACATTCAGGATTAAAACTAAGTTACCTAGGTCATCCTAATGAAATAAAAACATAACTAGTTAACGAAGTTACATCTGGTGGTTACTATTTCATGGTCCGGTCTTATGCAAGCTTATTCATAAGATACCCTCACTCGCATGATACCTACATGAACGTGTTGGATCATTGTGTTATGCTTGTATTAAATATAAAATGAACTGTATCCACAGAGTTACAGAATAAAAAATATTCAACCTTATCATTATACTATAGACCCTTTAAGCTAATCTCGATGATTAAATTGTTAACCAAATTTTAAAAACAAAAAGAACTTTTTGCAATATTCAAATTTTAATGTGATTTTGGTAGAATTTTAATGTGATTCTTGAAACCGTTGGTAGAATGTGGCGTTGGTAGAATGTGGATAATAAAAGAAAAGGTCAGAAGTATGCTTATATGCTTAATTTTAAAATAAAGAAAAAAGAAACAAAAAGGTTAG
>JBBPDI010098827.1:0-10953 GCA_037974545.1 Cucumis variabilis | reverse complement strand
ACCTTTTTCCATTGATTTGATATGTCAATGCAACAAAATCTGTGAGGCTATGATTGTACTCTTTTATATATTTGGATGTGTTGATTGTACTCTTGTTTCACTTCCTTCATTTGGAATTATATGACGTAATGATGGTTAGAAGTTTAGTTTATGTTTGGTTTTTGTGGATGATTTTAATTTGATATTTGCTTGTTACTAGATTGATGCAATTGCGAGTTTTGTAGTTATTTGAGTGTATATAGAACTTGTTGGTCTTAATTATAAATTTTAAGTATTATTCTAGATTATAGTTAAGCTCACAAATTTAAGATTACTTAATTATGTTGTTTTTTTTGTTTTTTTTTCTTTTTATAGATTAAGTTACATCTTATATAATATGGATAAGTCGTGGATGAAAAAGAATAGAATGTCAACTAATTATGCTTTTGGGGTTGAGATGTTTATTAAAAATGGGTTGAAACATTCAAAGATGTCGAACGTCATGACTTGTCCTTGTTTAAAGTGCGTAAATGCAAAGACTTTGGATGTGAATACAATTAGAGATCACTTATTTTTTAACGGCATCGATCAGAGTTATCAAGTATGGATTTTTCATGGTGAATCACTACCAATTAAGGAAACAAAGAAAATGTCTTTAGTAGTGAGAATGATATTGATGACACAATTGGAATGTTTGAGGTTGTACACAATTATTTTGATGACAAGTCAGAAAATTTTAAGGAACTACTAGATGATGCCAAGAAACCATTATATCCTAATTATAAAAATTTTATCAAAATATCTACATTAATAAAGTTATATAATTTTAAAGCTAAATTTGGATGGACTGACAAGAGTTTCATTGAGTTGTTAGGATTAATTTGTGACATCTTACCTACTCCTAATGAAATCCCTACTTCTACCTGTGAAGCAAAAAATTTTTTGTGTACTCTTGGAATGAAGTACGAGAAGATTCATGCTGTAGGAATGGTTGTTGTTTTTTTAGGAAAGAACTCTTTGATGCAAATGTATGCCCCTCTTGTGGTATGTCAAGATGGAAGGTTCCTAAAAAATCGAATAAGGAGGTTAAGAATGTTCCGGTGAAGGTTATGTGGTATTTCTCTCCAATTCCAAGATTTGAAAGAATGTTCCGAAGCAAAGAAACATCAAGATTATTGACATGGCATGCCAAAAAAAAAAGAAGTGAATGGTTTATTAAACATCCAAAAGATGCATTATCGTGGAAAAAAATAGACAACTTGTGGTTAGAGTTCGGGTTAGAACCTAGAAATCTACATCTTGCTCTTTTCACAAATGGGGTCAATCCGCATGGAGATCTTAGTCGTAGATATAGTTGTTGGGATGAATGTGACTATGGAAGCAATTTTTTTGTTATCGATCAAGCAAAAATAGCATCGTATATTAAGGATCGTGATCTCTGATTCAGAAATTTAGCCAACCAGTTAGAAGCGGCTACCTTGGAACAAATAGTTCTAATCCGTATAACACTAGGTAAATAAATAAGAGGAACACATTATTTTTTTTTTCATTGAGGTTAAATGTATACTCACATTGAAGATGTTTATTGTGGTTTTCATTGGATGTTGCATGTCATTGATCTTCAAGAGAATTGTGTTTATGTCTTGGACTCTCTTCAAAGTAAAGTTAACGAAGACATCCATAGAGTCATAAATGTGTAAGTGTACTTATGATTTACTTCTTATTTCACTTCATTGTCTTCTAATTCTAATGTTTCCAAATGTATAAAGGATTAAAAGCATGACAAGCTAAGCATGATTTACAACATTATTGGTCAACTCCGAAATGGAAACCTATAAAGGTAAATTGCATTGACACATAATTATTTTCAATGAAATATAAGATTATTTTGTATCTAATTTATATACATGCAGTGCCTTCATCAATTGGATTCTGTTGGGTGTGGGTATTGTGTCCAAAAGTATATTCACGAAATAGTGCATAATTCTAGTACTCCCATCACTAGCCTTGTAAGTTTCTACCTTCACTTTTTATATGTTACAATTAAATAAATTATCTAAACTTATTTTTTCCATACTTTTTTTTGTGTAGTTTAATACAAAAATTTCATATAGGAAAGAGGAGATTGAATAAATTCGCACAAAATGGGCAAGTTTTGTTAGCCGATTTGTGTAAGCTTTTACATTTTTAGTTTGTAAAGGAACTAATTGTTGTATATCTTTACTTTTTGGTTTTTCTGCTTGTAGCTTTCTACTTGTAGTTTTTGAAGTAGGTGTTGAATTGTAGTGTTTTACTCTAGTGTGTATTTATTGTACTACTACATGGAAGTGTGGAAAATGTGTATTTGTTGTACACATACTTTAGTATATCATGATCTTACATATTATTTTTAAACTTTGAGTTTTCACTTATAGTGGTTGCATATAGTGTGTTTATTGATATGTGTATTTCTATAGTAATATATGAAAGTGTGGAAAAATGCACTAGTATATTAAGTGTTGGATCTTGTGCATTGTAGGTGAAATAGAAATATTATTGGTTATGTTGGTTTTTTAGGTGTTGAATTCTATAGCTAGAAATATTATTGGTTTGCCATGGAAGTGTGGAAAAGTGTAAGTTGGTTTTATAAGTGTTCTATGTGTTGAATTCTATAGCTAAAAATATTATTGGTTTGTTGTGAAAGTGTGAAAGTGTATGCTGATTTTGTAGGTGTTGATCTTCTGGCTTGCAGGTGAAATAGAAGTAATATATATAAGGTTATCCATGGAGTGGTAGGCAGCTAGCAAGCGTGTAACAATTTTTTTTATATATTTTTTAATATTCGATGACGAATATTTCATGTCGTAATTCGTGACAAATAATTTCGATTTCGACACCATAAAAAATGGACAATAATGCAATTAATTAAAAAATAAATTAAAAAAAAGACCAAACAAGGCTTTGATGTCATTTTAAAACAAACATTAAAGATATTCATTGATGTCAGTTTAAAAATGACATCAAAGGCATCATTAATGTCGGTTTTAAAACGACATCAAAGGCAAACCGACACTAAAGGTCAATAATAACACCATAAAAATTGTTGATTTAAAACTGACATCAGTGGCCATTAATGTCATTTTTAAACCAACATTAATGATGTCTTTGATGTCGTTTTTAAACCGACATCAAAGTAAAAACGATATTAAAGGCCTTTAATAACGCTAGCATAGATGTTGATTCTGAACCGATACTAAAGGCCATTAATGTTAGTTTTAAATCGACATTAAAGGGTAAATTTCTTCTAAACGATAAGTGGACCCTAGAACTAACGTCTGGAAACAATTCTCTGTATTTGACCCTGGATCACTTAGGTAAACCTATTATTTTGCATGCACTTGGACAAGCAATAGGAAAACTTGTACTCAACGAGGACTTATGTATCACACAATGAATAGGTACAAAGTGAGCATCTCATCTGTTATGATCATGACCTTTGACTCATCGCCTAGAATTAAAGCACACAATATAAAAAGTTATGGTGAGCAAATTACGTGCAATGACCCGACTTAGTGACGTATTGTAGTTGCACTGTACACAAGCAAAACTATTAAGTCCAAACCGACAACCAGGAAGAAACAGAAGTAGTCGATCAAGTTCTCCCAAGGTTTCGGTGGGAGAAAGGCATCTTGGTAGAGACCGTAAGCTTTCTCACCCAACACTTGAACAATTTGCAAGGACCTAATAATCAGAACACATCAGTTTGTCATCTCAGTTGTTTCATATGTAAAGGACCACACCTAGCTAGGGAATGTTTGAATCGAATTGCCTTCAATGCCTTCCAGGCCTCTTTGGCCTCGGACTCGAATGATAAGTTGAGTCGAGCTAAAAGTGAAGTTGGTCAGTCAGAGGAAGTTGAGAATTCGAGAATGGAGGCCTTGAGATTCTTATCATCTCTCAAGAAGAAAGTGGAGGAGATAAGTAGACCTGTGAAAGAGAGTTTAATGTATATTGACACCTGGGTCAACTAGAAACCAGCAAATAGCATTATGGTTGACTCCGGTGCGACTCACAATTTCATAATGAAAGCAGAAGCTAGACAATTGAATCTTTAGTGGAAGAAGGATACAGAAAAATGAAGGTCGTGAACTCTACGATGTTACCTATCGTTAGAGTAGTGAAACAAACGATGATAAAGTTGGGAGGATGGAGTGGCATGTAGACTTTATGGTTGTAGGGATAGACGACTTTGATGTTGCACTTGAAATGAAATTCCTCCTCGAACATCAGGTGATAGTAATACCTTTAGCCAAATGTCTAATGATCATTAGATCTATCCCCACCGTTGTTCAGATAGACTTTCGCCAACCCAAAGGGTTGAAAATGATTTTTCCCATGCAACTGAAGGAGGGCCTCGATTGAGATAAGCCAACGCTCATGGTCGTTTCGCTTGAGTCATTGGAGAGCCTGTGAGAGACAACTCCCAAAGGTATTACAGGTGTCTCAAAGAGGCATAGTAATGTGATGCCTGACAGTTTACCCAAGTCTCTACCGCCACAAAGAATGGTTGATCATAGAATTGAACTACTACAAGGGACAAAACCTCCTGCAAAGAATATTTATCATATGACACCACCAGAGTTATCTGAACTTTGGAATTAGTTAGATAAATTGTTAAGTGCAAGATTCAACAGACATGGAAAAGCTTCGTATGGGCCCCAGTTCTTTTTTCAGGAGAAGAAGGATGGAAGTTTATGGTTGTGTATCGACAACTATGTCTTGAAGCAAGCCCTAATGAAAAAGTCAATTCTTGGGATCGCTGATGTGACTGAACCTTTTGTAGTTGAGATTGATGTGTATGATCATGCATTGGGTGATGTTCTCATGCATAATAGATACCCCATCACATCCAAGAGTTGAAAACTGAATACCACATGAAAGAGTTATACAATATTTGAAGAAGAAACGCTTGTCGTGGTACACTATCTGAGGGTTGGAGACAATATTTACTAAGATCTATTTTTTATGGGAAGACGATCAATAGTGATACCTGCCATTTCCTTACTCAGCCAAAACAGACTTTGAAACGAGCAAGGTTGGAGGAATTCTTGGCCAGGTCCAATTTTGGATTCGAACATGAGAAAAAAGCGAACAATCGGGAAGCTAATGCCCTGAGTTAAAAAAATGAACATGCAATTTTGTGCATGTTAACTCATATTTGGGCGAGTAAGATTGACGACCAAATGCATTATGCTTTGAGAGAATCCCTACAAAAAGAATTTGTTGTTTAGAGTGGCATGAGTTTGGATAAGGCCGGTAAGACAGGCCAAAATAATTAGGTTTAATTGTTGAATGTAGTCCAATTTTGTTTTAATTCTCAGATGAGTTCATCGACTAGGAGAAGCCTGTTCGAGATTGTTTGTGACAGGCGACCCATACTATCGCACCTTATTGATCATCTTTATGTAGGGAAAAGTCCTCAAGCTTGCCACTTTACCACATAAAGGAAGCGAAAATAAAACATTGCTCAGGCTTATCTAGAGAAAGCCTTGAAGCAGATGAAGAAGTGGGCAAATAAGAAGCGTCGCCCCCTGGACTTTCGTACAGGAGATCAGGTCCTCGTGTAAACTGCTATCAGCATAGGTTCGGTTCCTAAGATCCAAAAACAAAACCTCATGAGAAAATACGAGGTACCAATAGAAGTGCTGAGAAGAATGAGGAATGGTAGAAGATCCACAAGAAGGATACATGAGTTCCTAGCAAAGTATAGGAACCTCCTTGTAGAAGAAACCACATGGGAATGTGTCGAAGATCTTGAAGCTTGAAAGCAAAAGATCGAACAATTCCAACTTCACCAGTGGACAAGGACGTCAACTATTTAATGGAAAAGAGTGTCACGAGTATGCTTGTCCAGGGCGTTGTTTACCTATGACCGCATGCCCAAATACCTCCAATTTACTCTGTCTTTATGTCTTATATTTAATTTAGCTTGTTGCTTTTCTTTTTATGTCATAAACCTTGGGTGTGACGTTTCAGCATTTTCATATGCAAACCTACCAGGGCTGAAAAATGTCCAAAATGTACTATAGAGGAGGCATAATAGTTAAATTCCCGCCAAAGCATTGTCGCACTCTTTGCAACCAAACATTTTCTTTGCAATTAACAGTCTTCATTGCTTATTGTAATGATGATTTCAATGCATTTATTTCTCTCTCACGTTTTACAAAATAATTTTCTCAAGAACGTGAAGGGAGGCTTCATCGTACCGCGAGTTTGTTTGCGACTTTAGGATTTTGATCGGTTGTCTTGTTGATTAGGTAATAAAAAGTATCGCACAATCGCATGTCTCAAGTTTGAAAGACTACAATTGTGACACCTGGCATCTTGCATTGTTCCTTGTGCGCGCAGCACTTGCCTCGCTTGCCTTGCATCTTGCGCGTGTCTGTTTTGCGTGCGAGCTGATTGCATGCCTTGTGCATGCTATGCATCCAACACAAGCCAAAAATTCTTCAAAAACCTCTCTAAGTCTAAAACACATGCCCAACATGCCATGCTAACCTCTACTGCCCAAAAACTTGTTCTTGATCATAACCTTACTTTTACTTTAGAGCTTTATATCTTAAAATTAATAACTCAAATGAAAATACTTTCTTCTATAAAATTGTTTCAAATTAAGTTAGCTTTCTTACTTCAAAATTTCAGCTTCAGATGCAAATGGATGAACTCTTGTTTCAACTCAAAATTAATTGTCCTTTCACTAAATTAAACCAGCAACCCTAATATAGAAAATAGACTCAATTTTTTATCATTTAAGACTAATTTCAGTTAAAACACACGAGTGTTGTGAGAAAAATATTCATCCTAAGTGACCTATTTATAATGAAGCTTGCATGAATCTTTATTGACACCTACTACAACCGAAATTTAACTTAAGCATGTACATGACACCTGGAACCCACTTCACTGATTCCACCTCTTCATCATCACACCTAACTTTCTTCAAAACGTCAAACCAAAATGTCCAAGCCCCTTAAAAAGTTGAAAATGCTAAGACCAACCACCAACTAACCTCTCTTGGTTTTGTCGCAAACCTCTAAACACATTGTCATGCCTTCCTTGCCTAGCCTTTCATCGCCAACCTAATCTTCATGCCAGCTTTTGTCCAAGCTTAAACGCCCAAAAAACTTCTCAATTCATCCTCCTCGTCTAACAAAACCAATTCACCAACACAATTAGAAGTTATCTTAACCCTCTTGGCCACACACCACCACAAAAATCTTGCCACCTAATCAATCTTTCTTCTCGCTCCAATAACCTCTTTGGAGGTAAGAGGTTATTTCCTCATCATTTGGCCGACCACTAAGGCCAAACGCCTAGGCCATGTAGTTAACCAAAATTTTTCTCTTTTCTACTTAACTTTTTCCTTATCTTTTAAACCATTACCTCTTAATTTTCCTACTTTCCACTTAGACATGCTTACCAAGTCACTTCTTAAGCTTACCTTCCCACCTTTACTTCACTTAAAACTAGTCCTTTCAAGCTCTTGAGAAGATCCAACTTTAATAGAGTTTGGGGTTTACACTTTGTTTTTCACTTTTCAATTTTAGCATTTATAAATGCACATTGATAAGTTTAGTTTAGTGATGGTACTTCTTTCTTTTTTGTTTTGTTTTTCAATTTGGTCGTAAATACACACACGCTCATATATTTAAGTAAAATAATAATAGGACTTACAAATTGCTTTCAATTCTTTTTAAGGTATGTTTATTTCTTTTTCTTTTTCTCCCCCCATCTTATTTTTTATTGTTGTTTGTTACTATTGGTTTTAGCTCCTATATATTTTTATGCTGTCCAAAAAAAAATCTTACTTGAAAAGAAAAGAAATACATTTTTTGAAAAACAAAAATTATACTATCTATATGTAAAATTTTTTTTGAAAAAAAAAACATATTTTTAATCATTCACCAAAAATTTTTTTTTATTTAAAAGAAGCATATTTTGAAAAAGAAAAACAAAAAGGAGTTTTTTCGAAAATAGAAAAAAAAAACAAAATATTTACCCTTGATAGAAATATCACTAAAAGACACTTTTCTACGTAGTGTTAGTCAATTTTTCTATTTTTGACAATTTCTAAAAAAAATCACATTTAATTGAAGAAAAAAAATTATCTGTATCTATCGATAGTATCTATCTATGGCTAAACTATATATTATATCGATAGTATATAATATATAGGGATGTAATCTATAATTTAAAAATTAATTAAAAACATCATGTACAAGAAAAAAGATCTTCCCGAATAAACAAAATTTTATGGTTAATTTTCATAATTATAACGAAAAGTTAAAATATTTACAGTCGATGAAACAAAATGAAAAAGGCCATTAAGCTAACCATTTTTTTTAAAGTATTTCAAATTTGTCCTTCCTTTTCATCTTCTTTCTTCTCTTCCTCTTTTGCTATTTTTCTACATCGTCTCTCTTCTCTTCTTCTACCATTTTTCTCTGTTCTTCTTTCATTTTTCTTTTATTTTTTTTAAACTATTATTTGGTTCAAGATTGTGTACCATATATAAAAGATGTATTTTTTTTTATATTTTATGAACTGTTGGTTGTTCAAGATTGTTTACCAAATATAAACGATTTTGAAAAAAAAATGTCATTTAGATTAGGCTCCCAAATCTAAAAGATTGTATAAAAAAATAGCCAAATATAATCGATCGTTTACCAAATAATCTTAAAAAAAACGTTTAGATTTGGGTAGCCAAATTTAAATAATCAAATCTAAACGATCTTCCACCAAAAAATCTTGAAAAAAATCATTAAGATTTGGCTATCTAAATTTAAACGATTAAATCTAAATGATCTTGTACCAAAATTAGTTAAATTTAAACGATTGTGTACCAAGTAATCTTTAAAAAAGTCGTTTAAATTTGGTAAACAATCAAATCTAAACACTCATGTACCAAATATAAACAATCATGTATTAAATCTAAACGATCATATACCAAAAAATCTTTAAAAAATTGTTGAGATTTGCCTACCTAAATTTAAACGATCAAATCTAAACGATCTTATACAAAAAATAGTCAAATCTAAATTATCGTTTTCCAAATATATTACGCACGTTGATGCCAATTAATCACGGGGCATTATTATATTTTTGAAGAGACCCCTCCTTAATTATTTTTTTAAATAAAGTCTAAATTATATTTTTTCCCTAAAATACTTTAGATAACAAACAAATTTTTTCAGATGTAGTGTTGATTGTAATTTTAAATTGTAAATCAAATTATATTAATTGATATAGCATGATATATAGAAAGATAATACGAAATTTTTTAAAAAACAAATATATTATTATTTAACATCTCAAAAAATAGGGAAAATATATATTGTGATGGTAAAAAAATAGGGAAATTGCATATGGTAGCATTTTGAAAATATAATATAGCAAATATAGCACATTGTTTTAGAATTTTGTAAATATAGCAAAAATTTCACTTATAAAAATTCTCTTCATCTTAAATTTGTTATTATTCCTAAACTATCCTTCAATAATTTATTTCTCTTCATCTTTTTAATACCCTACTCATTATTTATTTATTCTCCCACTTTTTAAGGTCCTAACTATTTGTTTTAGAATATCAATAGTGCAATAATTGAAATATGAAATATAATGGTTGTTGATCGGAGTAATTTAACTTCATTTGTGCTTTTTTTACTTTATTCGATGTGTATTTTGAGTTGAATCTGATTCCAAATGATTTTGTTTTATTTTTTTACGTTGATTTTGTTTTGGTTTTACTTTGTCTTAGTTTTGTGTATCAGTGTTGTGATATACTTATATTATATGTATTAGTTGGTTAATATACTTACTACGTGATTTTTCATTTTTTCAAATTTTATGCAGTTCATTAGAGTATTATTAAGTATATGAATGATGTAACTCAATGTATCATTATCAAGTATATCAATAATATATTGTTAAAGCATATCAATAAAGTGAATCATTATCAAGTATATGAATCAAGTTTACAAGTGTATATCAATAGTATATCAAGTGTATAAGTAGGACTTCAAGCATATCAAGTGTATTTAATCAATCAAATGTATAAGTGAAGAATACTAAGTGTATCTGCAGTGCATCGGGTGTATCAAACATAATATGTACATCAAACGTATCAAATTTGTTAAGTGTACCAATGAAACATAACAAGTTTATTAGCGGTGTATCAAACTTACAAGTGAAGTCTTTAAGTGTATAAACTATCAAAGCCTAATGGGGTATCAAGTGTATCAAGAAGAATCAAGTGTAACGAGGAGTTTTATAATATGTATCAAGATGGATATCAAAAGATGTCAGGTGTATCAAAGAGTATCAAGTGTATCAATCAAATGAATCAGGTGCATCAAGAAGTATTAGATGTATCAGACGTGTATAAGGTGTATCAAACATATATTAGTAATGAGCACATTTGTGAAATTTTACTTCTTGATGTGTGAGCTAGGCTTTGTTTTTGTCATTTTCACAAATAATAAAGTGTGTACACTATGGATTTAATTATTGTAACTTATTTTGTCATTTTTGCAAGTGCCCAAAAAAAACATGTATATACATCTTTTTAATTTATGGTGGAAGTCTTCAACCAATCATTTTATTTAATAATTTAGATGTGAAATTACATGAAATAACCCTGCAAAAAATATATAAAAAGAGACCATAGGGAAAAACTAATGTCTCTTGCTGGTTCTTTTATATAATTTAGATATTTAGATTAGATGAAAGTTTGAAAAATGAGATCTATGTGGTTAGCCTTTCCTTTTTCTTTTTTTTCTTTTGAACCATATTTCAGAATGACCCATGTAAAATTGAGTATTCAGTTCAATTTTCCATACATGGAATTGGGCCTAGGCCCATAAAATAAGCCCATTACATTAGAAGACAACTTCTTTTCGTCACCGCCTACCTATGTGAATCGCTGCGTTTTGTGCG
>JBBPDI010098808.1:0-10958 GCA_037974545.1 Cucumis variabilis | reverse complement strand
TTCATATACTATAGACTATTCAGGCTATTAACTCGAACTTGATCCACGTTTATGTCTTCACATAAAGTTCAAGTTTATTCAAAAAATAGCCTCGGGATTTAGTTTATTGGATTTAAGATTATAAATTTCAATTTCTCAATAATGACTTTATCGAACAGAATATGATTACAAACTACGAGTTTCAGGACAAAAATTTCAACAAATTGGGATTTTCTTTTTGGTTTGTTGATGGCTATTGGCATTCCTTTGAGATTTGTGAGCTGGATTCGTGCTTATGTCACTTCCCCGATGTTTTGCATCATGATAAATGAATCTTTGGAAGGTTTTTTCCATGGAAGGAAAGGCCTTAGACAGGGTGATCCGCTTTCTCCATTCTTATTCGTTATAGTTATGGAGGTCCTTTCTCGCATGTTGAACCATTTGCCTCAGAACTTTCAGATCCACCAGTTTTGTGAAAAGGTCAGGCTTACTCATCTTGCTTTTGCAGATGATCTCATGATTTTTTGTGTTGATCATGAGTTTTCTTTGGGGTTCATTAAAGAGACTATTCAGAAGTTTGGGGAGTTATCTAGGCTCTTTGCTAATCTTGGAAAAAGTTATATATTTGTTGTGCGAGTTAGTAGTGTGGAAGCTTCTCGTCTTTCTGCCAGTATGAGTTTTACCATTGGTAACCTCCCGGTTAGGTATCTTAGGATTCCGTTACTATTTGGAAGATTATGACATTCTGATTGGGATCCTTTTATTCAGCGGATTACCAGTTGTATTCGGTCTTGGTTTGCTAGAGTCTAACTTTTACAGGTAAACTTCAGCTTGTCCATTCTGTTCTTCACAGTCTTCAGGTGTATTGGGCTAGTGTTTTTGTGCTGCCTGCGAAAGTTCACAAAGATATTGATAAGATTTTGCGTTCTTATCTTTGGAGAGGGAAGCAGGAGGGTAGAGGTGGTATTAAAGTGGCTTGTGATGAGGTGTGTCTTCCTTTTGAGGAGGGTTGTCTTGCTATTCAAGATGGGTTGTCTTGGAATATTGTGTGTACTATGAAGATTTTATGGTTATTGCTGGTGAAGTCAGGCTCTCTGTGGGTCGCTTGGGTGGAAGCTTACATCCTTAAGGGGCGTTCGCTGTGGAAGGTTGAAGATGGGGTGGGTTGTTCTTGGTGCCTTTGGGCTATCTTGCGTAAGCGGGATTACCTGAAAGCACATGTTAGGATGGAGGTGGGTAATGGTAGGAGGTGTAGAGTTTTGGTTGGATCCATGGTTGTCGAGTGGTCCTATCATTCAACAGTTTGGAGAGAGGGTGATTTATGATGTGGCTAGTAGGCAGGATGCTCAGCTGGCTGATTTCATTGGTTTGGATGGTGACTGGAGGTGGCCTCGTGTTTCTATGGAGTTGATTGACATATGGGATAGGGCTCAGAGGGTTAGTACGTGTCTGGGTGTCGAGCATAGGTGGATTAGGATTCTGGGTAATCGTGATGAGTTTTCGATAGCCAATGCGTGGGATACTTTTCGTCCCTATAGGGTTAGGGTTGGTTGGGCGAGTTTACTGTGGGGTAGGAGAAATATTCCAAAGTATTCCTTTTGTGCTTGGTTGTCTATCAGGGACAAATTGGGTACTAGAGATAGGTTGAGTTAGTGGGATAGTTCAATTCCTTTGTCTTGCATTCTTTGTGGAGGGCGTGTTGAGTCTCGTTATCATTTGTTTTTCTCTTATTCTTTTCGGTGGGAAATTTGGTCTAGGGCCCTTAGGACTATGTCCTCTTCTCATAGGATTGGGTATTGGGGGGTGGAGTTGTCTTGGATTTGCCATAAGGGTATTGGTAAAGGAGTTAGGAATAAGTTTTGGAGAGTTCTCTGGTGTGCTACGATTTACTTTATTTGGCAGGAGCGTAATCATCGGCTTCATGGAGGTCAGGCTTGTGATCCTATGATAATTTTCTAGTTCATTCGTTCGTGCATTCGGGCTCGTCTTGTTTCTTGGTTCAGAAATGTTCATGATCTTATTTAGTGGCTCTATTGTTTTTTTTTTTTATGCTTATCCCCAGGCTGTGGAGTTTTTTTTTTGTTAGTTTTGGCTTGTTGTTTTGTTTTGTTTTTTTCTGATTGTCCTCGGTCTGTGGGGTTTTTTCTTATGCTAGTTTTGGCTTATTGTTGGTTTTTTCGTCATGTCCTTTGTTCTGGAGGGTGCTGTTTTTTTGTTTATATGTGTGTTTCATGGTCTTTGGACGTTCTTTTCTTCTTTTGTGTTTGTGCTCTTTCTCCGATCTGTGGGGTTTTTTTCTTCTTTCTCTTTGGGTTTTATTGTTATAGCCCGGGTTGGGGGTTGTTGTCTTGCTTGGTTTTATTTATTTTCTTCTCTTTGTGTGAGCCTTGTCTGCTCTTGTGCCTTGGCCTCAGGCTGTGAGGTACTCCGTGTTGTTGTACAATATTATCATTACCTTTTCAAAAGAAAAATAAATTCAGATTATTTCCTTATTTATATTATACTCAATTTATTGTGTAATGATAACTTCCTTAATTATTAATACATATATATTTATATTTATTAACAAAATATTTATTATCTTTGTCATAATTTAAATATGGTATAAATTATTATGTTATATGGTAATAATATTTTTAATTGTACTACAAAATAATTATTTTCAATTTCATGCACAAATCAAAAGATTATTTTCTCACGATCATCAATTTCGGCATCGACTTTCTTTTTCGATTTGTATTTCAAAAAATTGTTTTCTTCTTCCCTTTCGATTTGCTACAGAATATACAGTTAGTCTTTTTTTCCTTTCATTTTTCGTTTCGTATATCTTTCTTCTTTCATTTCTAACGAGCATATATTTTTTTTCCTTAAAAAATTTGATCTTCTTCCGTTCCGTAGCATATATTCTGCTCATGTTCCTTCTATTTTGTTTGATGTTTTATTATTTAGCTCATCTTCCTATCATGCTCGACATATCATTTTTATTAAATTTCCCTTTAATAATACATACCCATATATTTTTTTCTGTATTTTGTGAATTTTTCGTATTGCGTATATATACACAAATTATATATCCATTCAATATTTTTTTTTATTTCTTACATATATGCTACTGAATAATTCATTTGTGTTTTGTGATTTGTTACATATATGCTACTGAATAATTTCTCGCTTTGAAGTCGAATGAGATGTAGATTCAGAACGTTGAGGTTCTTCTATTATACTTGATTTTGAACTATAAACATTCATCAAATCACAACGCAATTCTCTAACACGTTCAATTTTTGTAGTATAATGAGATCCATAGATTTGAGAAAAATAAAACTCGATCAATCTCATGTTGAATCTAGGATCTAATACTGTAGCTATTGCCAACACACCATGAATCACACGCCAATACTTTTCAAACTTGGAAATCATTCTTGTTGTCATTACTTGTATCTCCTCAACATCATAATTAAGCCAATTAGAAAGTTCCAATCTAATTTCACAAACTTCTTTAAAAAAAAAATTAAAGGTTGGATAACTCATCCTAGAAAATAATTCAGTCATCAAGTAGAATGATTCTAATCTATCACACATTTCTTTTGTAAAATTCCAATCTTTCCCTGAAGGAAGACAAGTGTATAGTGGTTCACGTTGTTTTAGACGAGGAAACACATCCTTGCATTTCAAAGTAGTTTTGAGCATCACATATGTTGAATGCCATCTTGTAACACAATTAAAACATAGTATTTTAGTTCATGAAATTGTAATTGGCGAACTCTTTCCTCAAATTTTTCTTTCCTTTTTGGAGAAATGGTCCAAAAATGAACCGTGCCTCTAATCTTCTCTATACCATAAGAAATTAGTGTCAAACCATCTTTCACTATCAAATTCAAAAAATGTGTGCACAACAACAAATATGAAACAAACTTCCACGCAACCAAAGTGTCCTTAAATCTAACTTTCTTAATAAAATGTCAACCATTGCATCATTTGTAGAACAATTATTTACTGTTAAAGTGAACAATTTATGATCTATGTTCCAATTAAATATACACTCCATTAATGCTTCAACAAGTAAATGTCCAACATGTGGGTGCGGCACATGGACAAACCTATTATTACGTAATAATATGTTAAAATGGAAACTACTAAATATTGAACAAAAAATTAGATTATAAGATAAAATATTTAAACTAAATTACCTCAAAAGTCTACTTTGTAGGACCTAAGAATCATCAATAAAATCTCCAATGATTGCCATGTATCTCTTCTTCTGGCTTGTTGTAGTCCACATATCTGTAGTAAGGACAATCCTACTTTTGTTGCTTTCCAAAAATTTCATTGTTTTAATTCTCTCTTTTTCATAAATTTTTATTATATCTCTCCTCATCGTGCTTCTTGAAATCACCTTAAAAATTGGTTTAGGGTTTAGGAAACTTTCTAAATCCTTTGTGTTCAACCGTGTTTATAGGATATTCATGTAAGATTATGGCACATGCAAGGTCTCTTCTAGAAGCTTCATAATCAAAGAGGGATGAATTTAACACTAATTTTTCCTCATTGGTTTTAGTGGGTTTCAAGCACGATTGCCTAATGTCTCTTTGTCTACGTACTGGACAAATTTTAAAATGATCATGTAAATGTTTTGTTCCATGTCTAGATTCTCCTCCTAACTTTTTTTCCACAATAATTTCATATTGCTTTCATGGTATCATTTATTTTTTTTCTTTTATAATGATTCCATACAACTGATGTCAATCTACTACTTTTTAGTATTTCCTCATTATCATCACTATCTAATGTAATAGGTGTAGATTGATCATAACCACTTGAAACACTATTCATTGGAGTTGATTCACTCATGTTCATAGATGTTGGAGTTGAATCACCTTGTTCTAACTCATTATCATTAGATAGAGTCATTTTTACCTACAAATAGTCAAAATGTACCCTCAAAAATAAAATAGACTAAATGTGTAAACATTACAAACATATAAAATAATTTAAAGGCATTAAATTCTTCCACTACATCACTTTCAATTAAACACATAGCAAGGTTTATTATTATTATATTTTTATTGAATTCAAAACACGATGATTATTGTCACAACACAATATGGTTAATAGTTAGTTTACATGTTTAAATATATGTTATTGAGTGAAGAAATTGACCAAGGATTGTCACCCAGCAAACCAAAACTTAAATGTGCAATAGGAAACTGTTTTTTCATCACTTAATAGCAATAACATGTACTCCGCCAACTAATATACCTATCATTATAAATTACATTTAAAGCATTAAAATGAAAACCCCAATCACCTTCAGAAAGTTAATCTTGAATTCACGAAGAAAAATAATGTAGATGGTCTCAATAAGGGAAACCTCACTCTGAACTTAATTGAGCTACAACACAAATTACACAATTCCTCTTCCGTTGCTAAAGATTACACGATAGCAGCCATCTCTAATAGATTTCCAACAACATCCCAAACTAACCAAGAACTATTTCAAATTCAATATCATATCAAACGCTACAGACCAAATCATCAAAAACTAACTCAAGCCCATTAGAGTTCTCAAACACCCAAATAAGCCAAAAGGGAAAAGAAAAAACTAAAATAGAAAGCAAAAGAACACATAAAGCCCACAAAATTGATCTTCGCAAAACACAATCAGATCAAGGAAGTGAAATTTGAGGCTCATGAGCAACTAAATTAAGACAACTACCCAACAAGAAGTTTAGAAAACAAAAATCAGACCAAAAACAATTCTACGTATGATTATATCGACGAACAACCACAAAAAAAAAGTAATAAATAAGAACAAAATCAGACTTCAAAGCACAAAATTAAGGTAGATGAAATGAAAGCCTAACCTTCAAAATTGAATTAGAAGCTGTATTCAATGATTCTAGGTTTCGTCCTTCTTGTTCCACTACGAAAGTTGCAAAATATTTTTAGATAGAGAATAGAACTTAGAGAAAAGAAGAAAAAGAAGGAGAATAGAACTTAGAAGTAGAAGGAACAAAGAAAGAAGAAGGATAAAATAGAAATGAAGAAAGAAAAAAAGAGAAAAAAAAAAGGAAACCAAGCTGGCCACGGTCGTAGTCAGCAAAGAAGAAAAGAGTTAGGGTGAAAAGCATACACGATACATTAAGTTAAGTTATTTATTTATTTATTTTTAAATAATTAAATAATATATATATATTCTTCTGGATGGGGCAGAGGATCGAAGCAGGGGCGGGGTCAGGGGCGGGGATTACATTTCCCATCCTCATCCCTTGTTTGCCAATAGGGAAAAAATCCCCCATTCCTTCCCCATTCTCCTTGTCTTCAGGGATTCCTCGCCCCATTTGGGTTGGGTCCTTGCAGGTTAAATGGACATCTCTACTTGAAACCATATTTAATAAATAATTTAGAAATCATGGTGTTACTCACAAGCTATTGCTTGTAGAGTTTGAAAGCATGTTTAATAAATAACATTTAAAACATTTTGTTACTCACAGGCTATTGCCCACGTAACATGAAACCATATGTTGTAAATACTTTTAGAAACAATGTGTTATTCATTGTCACTTGAATATCGGCTTGATCGTAAGAAAAATTCATATTTTATCCTTAATTAATTCATTGAACATGAAAATATTTAAAACTTCCCTTAAATTTCCCAAAAATATCATAACAGTTCAAAACAGCCCAACAATGCCCAAGGACATGGTGGATGGTTCTGGCCGCATGTACATGGTCTAGGGGTCTTGCATGCTAACCTCACAGTGAGGAGCATATTCCACGCGGTAACCTCGAATTGAGGGGCAACGCATGTGCAAGGCTGCACATTGGCACCCACCACATGTCCTTGTCTGCGTGGTGCTGTGTGTCCAGCTTGCGCCTACTAACCTCTTTTTGCAAGTCACGCGCACAGCCTGAGTGCATGCCTTACTGCTCAGTTGTGCCATAACTTTGCCACAAACCTCACAAAATAACTTTTATGACCAAAATGTCAAGCCCATCTCATTCAATGTCACGATCATACTTGTCTAGGGCGTATTTACCTATAGTCGTATGCCCAAATATCCACAATCAATCTCATCCATTTTAAATCATAAAGCTTACGTGTGACGTTTCTGCATTTTCATATACAAGCCTATCAAAACTGAAAATGTTCAAAATGTACTATAGGGGAGTCATAGTAGTTGAATCTCCGCCCAAGCAGTGTCACACTATTTGCAAGCAAACCTTTTTTTCTTGCAATTGACAATCTTTATTGCATATTGTAACGTTAATTTTAATGTATTTCTTTCTTTCTCACATTTTCTAAACAATTTTCTCAAGAACGTGAAGGAAGGTTACATCATACTTTGACTTGTTCATCGAGTTCGAACAAGTGATGCACAATCGTCTGTCCCGAGTTTGAAAGACCACTATTGTGACAAGTGGTATCAGAGTCATGCCTCTCACTTAACCAACCATGCTAGTATGATCCTCAGGTGTCAAACAAAGATATAGTAGAGCCTCGAAAGCCTCAAAAGTAGGTCACGATGAGATCTGTGGTATCTTGCTATTAGATGGGCAGTGTGCTTCAAGAAAAGGAGATATCTCAGATAGAGCTTGGCGAATAGGATGACTATCTAAAGGGAGGTGGTAATTTGTTCGAGGGGAGGAGGATTGTAATGTGGGACTTGTTCGAGGGAAGGATTGTGAATTCGATCAAAGCCCCACATCGGTTAGATAAGGGAATGATCTTAGGTATATAAGTAAGGACAACTATCTCCATGATATGAGGCCTTTTGGTATTATACCAAAAGAAAAACCATGAGGGTGTATACCTAAAGTGGACAATATCATACCATTGTGTCGATATTCGAGAGTTGTTGTCCTAACAAGTGGTATTAGTAATTCAAACATATCAAATCGTCCTCTTAGTTCAACTCACAATTTCATAACGATGACAGAAACCAGACGACTGATTCTAATACCTTTCGTTTTCTCTTAATGCACTTTTGCCAAATGATTGTCATATGGCTCGTGCAGAATGGACACCCCATCGCATCTGAGAGTCGAAAGTCTAGTATCGCAGAAAAGAGTTTCGTTTTCTCTTAATGCACTTCTTCCAAATGATTGTCATATGGCTCGTGCAGAATGGACACCCCATCGCATCTGAGAGTCAAAAGTCCAGTACCGCAGAAAAGAGTTATACAGTGCTTGAAGAAGAGATGCTTGCCACGGTACACTGAGGGTTTGGAAACTGTATTCGTGAGATCTACTTACGTAGGAAAGATGGGCAACATTGTTACCGACCACTTCAGTACTAAACCAAAACTGACTTTGATTCAAGCAAGAAGGCAGAAAGACCTGCCCGAACTTGATTTTGGATCGAAACATAGGAGAGGAGCGAGTAATCGGACAACTGGTGCCCTTAGAGAAATGATCGTGCAATTTTGTGCATGTTGGCCCATATACAGGATGGTGAGAGTATCTAAGGTCGGTAAGATAGTACTAGAGAATGGGATTCAGTTGTTGAAGGCAACCCGACTTTATGTCAACGTTGTGATAAGTTCGCCAACTGGTAGAAGCCCGTTCGAGATTGTTTGTGGCGGACAACCTCTACTGTTATGCCTTATTGATCCCCCTTATGTTGAGAAGACTCCTCAGACTCGCAACGTTACCAAGAAGTAGAAGTAGAAATCAGACGTTGCTCAGGCCTGTCTAAAGGAAGCCTCGAAGCGGCTGAAAAAGTGAGCAGATAAGAAGCGTCTCCCCCTGGACTTTCGTGCAGAAGATCAGGTCCTTGTTAAACTATGACCTGAACAATCTCGGTTCTAAAGATAGAAAGACCACCACCTCGTGAGAAGATACGAGGAACTAGCAGAAGTGGAAGAAATCCTTATTGAGAGAGTGAGGAGAGGTAGAAGACCCACGGGAAGGGTACATGAGTTTCTAGTGAAGTGGAAGAACCTCCCTGTGCAAGAAACAAATTGGAGACGTACTAAAGACCTCAAAACGTGAAAACATAAGATTGAAGAATTCAAGCTTTGCTAGTTGATGGGAGACATCAACTATTTAAGTGAGGGAGAAAATCACGATCATACTTGTCCAGGGCGTGTTTGCCTATAGTCGTATGCCCAAATACCTCCAATTTTATCTTATATTTATGTCTTGTATTAGTTTAGCAAGTTGCTTTCCATTTTAAGTCATAAAGCTTGGGTGTGACGTTTCGGCATTTTCATATGAAAGCCTACTAAAGCTAAAAATGTTCAAAATGTACTATAGGAGAGACATAGTAGTAGAATCCCCGCCCAAGCAGTGTCACACCCTTTGCAAGCAAACCCTTTTCCCTTGCAACTGATGATCTTCATTGCATATTGTAACGTCAATTTCAATGTATTTCTTTCTTTCTCACGTTTTATAAAAAAGTTTCTCAAGAACGGAAGGTTACATCATACGTTAAGATTGTCCATGACTTTTGAATTTTGTTGACTGACTTGTTCATCGAGTTCGAACAAGTGTCGCACAATTGTCTGTCCCGAGTTTGAAAGACCACGATTATGACACCTAGCATGCATGATTTTGACCAACTACACAGAACAACATTTTTTGTTCAAAATACATGACCCGATTTGAAAATTAATAACTTGAAATCCATAACTCTTTTGACAAAACTTCCTTCAACAAAGTTTTAAAATAACTTAACTTTCTTATTTCAAAATTTCAGAATCAAATTTCAAATAAGTCCTACAGCCCACTTAGAATGCACCCACCTTGCTCAAATTCACACAAGAATTGACATTTTCGCCTTCTCTTAACTTCTTGTATCCAATTTACACAGCAATCCTTTTCAACAAACTAGACACAATTTCTAAACTTTTAAGACCAATTTGAATGATTTTGCACGTGAGAAGCTCTTTAAGTGAAGTTTTATGGTTATAATTTATCTTTCAATTTTTATCCTTTTATTTTCATATTTCCTTCCATGGTTATAATTTCATCTTTCTTTTTCTTTTATGAATCAAAACTTAACTATATTTAATATAATTTTACAATATTGACTTAAAACAATAAATTAACTAATTTTTTAAGAAATAACTGAAGTAAACTAATTATGTAAATTAAATTTGGTTGGATTTAATAATTTATTACAACATAAAACTATTAAAAATGACCATACGACTTAAACAAACAAAAAAAATCGTTTACTTATGCCAAATATGACGAAAAGAAAAAGAAAAGTTATCTAATTCTTCGATCTTATTTAGTTGAGAACCGTGCCTTCATTGTTATTGAAAACGAGACAACTTTCTCACTTGTGCTTTAAAGGACATTACTTATTCCCAGTAAAAGTTATTAACATTTGTATGTACAACCAAGCACAATTATATTTAATTTCAAAACGTTGCTTTTCAGACATCGTAAATGTTTATACATTTATAAAATCTTGAACCAAATACGAATGAGAAAATAAAAAGTTCACAGGATTGGATTCAAGTAGACAAATAACTTGAGGAGTGGGAAACTGAACATACCTTTCTTTGAAAGCAAAGTTGGGCACGCTTTCAATTAATTGAAGTGATTTTTTTTCTTCAATAGTGATGAAATGAATGATATAATTTTAACTAATTTAATTAAGCATTGGTAAACATTTTATAATTAGTGGCCTAAATAGAAGCTAAACTCAATGGTAAATAGAAATATCCTCAAGAAAATACAAAAAATGCATATAGGTCAAATATACAGAAACTAAACTCAAAAACTCCAGGATGAAAATAGTAGTAGACTATTAGTTTAAGCAACAATGAGCAAACTGTACTCTGAAGCTAAAATAATCAGTTATACCCGAAAAAATATTTGGAATTAAGCTATTTCTGTAAATAATGAGAAAACGGCATTTTCAACTTTCCAATGTTTGAAAAAAGAAGCCAACAAGTGCAAGAAGGCTAGACATAGAATTACAAACAAAAAACTACACATTCTTGCAAAGAACAAAACATTTGTGA
>JBBPDI010098788.1:0-10962 GCA_037974545.1 Cucumis variabilis | reverse complement strand
TCCTCACCTTTACCTTTAATTACATAAAAAATAAAATTATTAGGTCTAAATCTAGATAACTATTATATATATGTATGAGTTTTTTTATTATTATTTTTTATAATATAAGTTACTTTGAAATTTAATTTGAAGCAATAATCAATATTCTACAAATAATAGAAAAAAAACTAATAAAATAATATTTACCTAAATTTTGTTGTTCCTCCGTTTATCTATTGGATATGCATCTTTTCCTTGTATTGTTTTTTAAGAAAATGGTCTTGGATAGTGGAATCTACACGTCCCATTCACCATGCAATAACTTTTTTTGTTATATTCTCCGCAAGAACCATGGAGCATGTGTTTTACAAGAGCCTCATAAAGAGTAGGAATTTGTTCTTTATTTGGTATTTCTGCTTGCACGTACTGATCATATTTATCTGTATTTGTAATTTTGTATCCATTGTTATTATCAAAATATGTGCATGTGGTAGGCCTCTCTTTTGGAATTCAATGACATATACAAAAGCAGCAACCTTTCAAAAGATTTTGACTATTTGGTCCTTTAAATCCATCAACTTTCCTCTAAAACTCGTGAACTAAGATCTGGTCTATCTGAAGAATTTAAACATTCCATTAGCTCATCGCTTATCTCTTTCCACTCAACATTACATGTCATTGTGATGAAAAGATCTGGTTTTCCAAAGTGTTGTACTAAGGACATGACATCTAAATGGCGATGTCACATATCTTTAGGTTTTCCAACAAATGATGTTGGCAATACTATTCTTTTCCCAACCTTACTTCCTCTTGTTTCCCCAGCTTTTACCGTATCCACAATTTCTTGATATAGTTCAGATAGAATGTTCAATTGTTGTGTTCTATAAAAATCAAGTCTGATTGTCTCAAGTTTGATGTACATATCAACTCTGTACTGTTGTAAAAGGCGGCCAGATCGTAAAAGAATTTATTTGTCAGAATCTTTTATTTGAAACTTGTAACAATAGTATTCCCGACATGAAATTTTTGCATAACTATCCTTCGAAACTCCTGTTCAATGAAGACATACATTGAATTTAATTTATAATTATAAAATGTAACTTTAAGAATCAAACAGTAATTAGTCTTGTTATATATGGTATATAAATGTACAACATAATTATTAACTGTATATTATTAAAAATACGTTAAATATGTGTACATGAACTAAATTTACCTTGATATTCACTTTGGATGATTTCTTCCCATTTTCTTGATTCTTGCACGTGACTTAAATTTTGGTTTGATTCATTAGAATCATTGTTTACATTCTTTCTCTTAATATTTTGATGCCAACCAACTTCTCCAAGTTAAAATAATAAGGGATATTGGAGTGGATCATAACAACTACAATAGTGTTGTGCTCTATGACAATTACCCGAATGAGCATGAACAACTATATCTCTTTGAAATGATACGGTATTGTTGTTCCCTTCAATCCAATTTGCTACTACTTGATTTGTAGTAGGTGCATTATAAACTCTTTAATCTATACTTACATCTCCAACAATATGGATATGCAAATCTTTGATTTTGGATATATCTTCCATGTTTCAAAAAAAAATGTGCATATGGGTTATTCCTCAAAATTTCTATCAATTCACTCAATGGAACATTCTTCAATATTTCAAATCTATTATTTACTTTATTTGAAGTATCATAAAAATATAACTAAAAGAACATTGGTGTTTCTTCAGGTAATAGTGCAAGGAGATCGTGATAAATTTGGCCTTGAGCTCTAAATGTATAAACTCCTTTTTTTTAGGAAACAAGATTTTCATCTAATTTTACTTCCAATGAAGTAAATGAAAATATATTGTTGTAGGCTCTAATATTTCTTCTAAATAAAATCCTCTTTTGAGATGCATATAGAAAATGTAAATCATCAGGCACTTTGGTGGTGGCTAGGTGTACCTGTTGTATCTAATTTAGTTAATATTCTACATGCTAAATAATAGGAAAAAAGTTTGTAATATATATATAATATTTAGTTTGTTGTACTTGACCATTATAGCAACAAAATGTTGAGTTTCATTTTCAAATCTCAATGCACCACAAAACTCGCATAAACTTAACTTTTTAAATTGATAAATCAGATTGAAACTGCAAACTCAAATCTAGACCTACAAAGTAGGTAAGAATTTTGTTTATATATATATAATCTGTAAGTGTATTCCATTGTGTATAACAAGTAATCATTTTTCATTCTACTTAAGAGTCATGGTAAATGAAATACCTTTTTTCTTGATCTACAATTGTTTGACCCATTTGAAGCCATTCTGATTATGACCATTTATTACTTCTACTACTTTCTCTATATTGCTTCTTCTTCCTTGCATCATTGGTTTATGTTGAATTTTTTTTCTTCATTGCTAAGCATGGAATACATCTTCTTCTTTGATTTTTTCACCATATCTGATTGCTAAGCATTGAAATCAAATTTAGATTGGTTGATATAAGTGGTTTTTTTTTAAAAAAAAAAAAAAGAAATAGAAACCCACGCTAATGAGCCTTTCAAAAGAATTAAAAACAAACAACAAAAAATCACTTTATCCATCCAATCTTCCCACCTATCATTTTAGATATATTTTTGTCATTGTGATCGAAAAGATTAATGGGAAGTTTTGTTTTGGATCTATGATTGAATGTTGTTGTAAGTGGTTAATAAACATTATACTAAAAAAATGTCTTAGATAGATTATGGTATTTTGTTACTTTTCTTTTTTAAGATGTTTTCATAACCTTTGTTATTTTAAATCATTTTTTTGTTTTACTTATATAAAAGTTAAAATGGTTCTTTTATTTACTAAATACAATATATCTATACTTTTAGGTTTGAATTTAAAAAAATATTTTTATAGTTATAATTAAATAATTTTTCCTTCTCTCTCCCCTTTTGAACAAATAAAATATTTTGTACGAATAAAACATATATTTTCCTCACTTTGTATAATATTTAATAATAATAAATGAGATAATTGATTTCATATAAGAACAATCAGATTTAAAAAATAAATAAAATGAAAGATAAAATAGGAGACAATTTCGTGCCTTTTCTAAATTTAAACATTAAATTTCATACAATTTAGGTAAAATCTTCGGGTTGATGGGGTACATATATGTTTGTTATTTTCTTAAGTCTATAATATCATATAAAAAAGTTTGATTACCACATTATTTTTAATTAAAATTTTCAAAGATAAATAAAAAAAATAAACTACACCCAGTGTATTTTTTTCCTACGTTTTCTATATCTTGGAAATTACCATCATTGTACTCTTTTCCTATTGACATTTTAATTAATATTGAAAATTATTATCATTTAATTTATTTTATAATCCTAATAATAATTCTTTATGTATAGTACGCAAAAAAAGTTTTCAGGGCATCAGTTGTTTTTCTGGAAACCCTGTTCCTTCCTCTGATTCTGAGCAATGATTTTTTCTCCTGATTTCATTCTTAACTCAAGTGAGTGCACGCATGAGTTGGGAAGCTTGCGCCGAATTTTGTAAACACGGCACAACTATGATCAACGTTTGTTTTTCCAACAATCTGAAAGCAAAATCTATCGAATGTTGATCAAATCTAGAAAATTAGTTTAAAGAAAAACCCTAATCTTCTCCATGGCTGAATCCAATGGATGCCCCGTTCCCCGCCAATTCTTCCATTTTCACCTTCTTCTCAACACTTCTCTGTCGGTTCTCCATTTTGTTTGGTTCCCGCCGTCGACATTAAATTTCCGTTTTCTGGCGAGCTGTTCACTGCATCTCTTTTCTTTGGGGCTGCCGGTGCCCTTCCCACCTTCTTTATAGCACTTATATTGAAATTGGAGTTTCAAGGTTTTTCCATGACTTGGTGTGAAGGCGTTGAGGAAACTCGTATTCTTATTGCTCCAAGGCTTGAAGACGACGAAAAGTGCTGCTGAGTAGCAGAGGCTTCGGATCAGATGAACGGCAGAGAAAAGAAGAAGAAAAGGGAAATTTAGAAACGGTGGCGTTTTCTCATACAACGGAATCGTAAGAAGAAATTTTCTCAGCCGAGTTTGGAGTACAATCCCGAGGTGCGTACGTGACCCTTTCCTACTCGAGATTGTGGTATCGAAAATTTTGGGTAAGTTGCTAAATTTTAGGAGTCCTATTTAATTGATTAGTTAATACTATTTTATTCATTATAGTTATTCCAAAATTAGAAAATCTCAATGAATAATGAGTAGGTAAAATAAAAGGTACACATGATAATTTTTTATCCATTACATATTTGGAAAATATAATGTATTGATGAATTGATGAATATTTGGGCATAATAAACTGAAAGTCAATGACCTAAATAAATTAGTGAACAACTTAGCAAGAGTTTTCACTATGTGATGTAAAGCTTTTGATTTACCATATATATGAAGTTTCCAAATATTGTTAATTTAGATTATTCAAAAGAATATAAGGCGGTGTTCATCTACTAAGTGACTTTACCCAAGCTTTCCATAATTAGCTGATCTTACTTCATTTGTGTCTCTTCCTCGAAAAGAAAGAATGTTCTAGAAAAATAAGTTTAATGGCGTGGTTAACCTTTGCGAAACGTTTCCATTGAGGTGAAGAGCTTCTGAAAGAAGAGAGAAGAGAACATGTTCAACTATAAATGTTTCAGTTGTTCTGTAATTTGTCCTATCAAAGATGTAAAGTAGAAAGCAAATTCATTTATTGATGAATGAATGGTTTATTAGAAAATTATCTAAAAGAAATAGATGAAACCATCTATTTTCAAGAGTTATGTTAGTAGTTTATTTTGATTGATATAAAATTTGGGGAGAAAATTGTTGGTCTTTTAACATAACATACTAAGCTAAAATCATTGTTTGATGGTTATGAAATTTTGAGTTTCTCAAGGCAAGTTGAATGGTAAAGTTAAGAAAAATGGAAAGTGGATAATGCATGTTGTGAATCAAATAATTTTGTGTTTGATAATTCGTAAAAGACTTTCCACTCCCATTCTCTTTATTTTCAAGATTGTCTTCAATTTGATCTGAAATATTTATAATGAATGTGTATTATTTATATTTCAATCGTTGCTGTAAATGAATTTTATTCTGAATTTATTTTAGAATGATTTGTTGAATCAGACCGAGGTATAATTTATGAGACTTGGAAAGAAAACTCAAATGAGTAGATTGATGGACTAATTTATGTTAATTGTCATTTATGTTTGTGATAGAGAGTCTAAATCAAGTCAATTTACATGATTGTGATAAAATATATTTTAGTTTTGGTGGCTTAGTTACATAAATGGTTCCAATGAAGACAATCATGATTTAATTGGTGGTTTATTTCACAAATTTAATTTTTTACATATGGTATATAAGAATTTAGCTAGTTTATTTCTATGCTATATTTGAGGATGATGTTTCGTATGTATATTTGATGAGCATATACTATAATATTCCGTATAGTGTTTGATAAATTTATATTATAGTAATGAGATGTTGTTGTGATAGAGTTGTGTGTCACTTACATCATGAATTGTCACATAATTTGGAAATTTTATTTCATGTCTATGTGAGCATGTTATGCAATATACGTTTGATAAGTATATATTGAATACTTCATTGGCAAGCATATTGGTTCATAGTTGTTGTATTGCTATTAATACCATAATTGAAATGCTATTATGATGAATTTGAGTTAATCAAAATGGTACCATGAAACTTTGAATATGTTATGCACCTAAATATTTAGAAATGTGGGGGTGTCGAACTAAGGTATCATATCTTTGTGTTCAAGAAATCTTTAGTATGATTAAAAACATTTGACTATGTTTATTGATCATGCTCACAATAGTATCACATATAGATTTATAAGTTTAAATGATAAACCAATTTGTGAATATTGAGACACTATTGTGATCTATTTGAACATGTCTATTAGCATGTTAGTATGAGTAGAAATATTTATCATGTATGTTACATTTGACAAAGTGTATGTATGACTTGCATCATGAATTATTAAGTCTGGTAGTACAACATCATTTGCATATTACTAAAGTTGGCTAGTAGTATGAAAATATGCAAATTCATTGCTTATGAAGCTCATAAGATTTTATGGAAGTTTAAGATATTGTCTAAGCTATCAAATATGTGATATCTTATAAGGCATGAAGACTTATACCCTAAGTTATCCTTAAAAGTGGTATCATAGTTACATCGTCCTTGGTTTAGCCTTGTTGATATAATCCTTACGTAGAACAAAGGTGTAGTGGAACCTTAAAAGTAGTAATGTTGTTATCCATGGTTGAGCTCTATTGAATAAGCAACATGCTCTAGAGAGGAAGAGTTAGCCTAGCTAGATAAGAGTTAAATGGATGAGTGTCTATTTTAGGGGAGGTTAAGTTAGAACTTTGTTCGAGGGGAGGATCGTTGGAAATGCGACCAAAGTCCAACTTTAGACTTGTGAAAAACATTCTGAATCAAATGTGGAATCTAGAATGTTTTGATTCTTGTTCTCATATGACTAAATTAGCCACTGTAGAGCACCTTTAAAGCTTTTGTAGCTGTATGTGGTTTTCTAATACATCAAGTGTAGGTAGAGATGATATTCCTTAATGGTAACTAGGAAGAGTCAAATTTCTTTATGGTTTTTAACTAGTTTAAAGTTTAATGAGAAAACTTTAACAACAATTATTTAGCAAACAATATCTTGAGAAGTGAATTGTTGATATATGTGTTTACTAAAAGTTGTTTGCAATCGATTGTGTGATTATATGTTTGTATGTTGGCGTAATTTATGTGGTACAAACATAAACGTCAGTAATACTATAAAGTTATCACATTTTGAAGTGAAAGATTTATGTGAGACTAAATGTGAGATGCACTTAGTATTATTTGAGAATGTTTTGATTTATGTCAATCACACACTGAATGCTATTAAAGAAATTTGATATCTTAATGATGCTCTTGTAAGAACATCTTATGATGCTAGTATGAGCCTTAAGGAAAATAAATGAGATGGTATTTCTTAATCCGAATATGCAATACTATGTTTTAATAAACTGTACAAGGATGTGTTATTGCATATATTGTAAGAAGATTGAGTACATATATACACATAATTCTGATTAGGATTATTGTATTGCTCTTCATCATTTATTGAGATATCTTAAGGTTACAATAGATTTTGGTTTGCATTTTAAATTATTGTCTACCATACCTAGAGAGGTAATGTATGCAAACTGGGTAGCTTAAAATGATGAAGTAAGCCTTCCCAGTGGATAAGCCTTACTAGTGGATATGTGTTCTTAATGAAAAATGTATCATTGTATGGGGACACGAGTATGGATGATATAGAAGCCTAATGGAAGATATACCATTGTGGGGGGCTCTATACCAGTATAATTTTATTGAGATCCATAACCCTTTATTTGGGTGGTCTATTGTGATAGACTTGATGGTCTATAGCTCTTTTCTGGGTGATCTGCTGCGGTAAGCTTGATGGTTCATAGCCACGTGTGGACAATCCTTAAATGGATTTGATGGATGAAATTAAAACCTTTGAAAATTCCATAGCCCTTCTTTGGGTGGTCCTGGTATGGACTTGATGGATAATTGGAAAATATTCATAGCTCAGTTTTGAGTGGTTTGTCTTTGACAAACTTGATGAAGTTGGTCTTCATATGGACTAGATCTGAAGCCTTCATAGCTCAGCTTTGAGTGGTCTATTATGCTAGACTTGATGAAGCAATAAATGTGATTGTGAAGGTGTGGACGCCTTCTATAAAAAAGTTTAAGGATCTTTTTCTAAAGCTTTCACGTTGACCCGAGGTTCTATGTGCATGACCTTAAATAGCACAGTTTTGAGTGGTCTATTGTGATAGACTTTATTGCGGAATCAATGGAAATTTAAGAAGTAAAACGTGTTGTGGGGGTCTCAACCGCTATTATTGAAAGTTCAAAAGACAATTAACTTACTTTCGATGATTTGGATTGTTGCCCCACCTCACTACGCATCGATTCAAATCGAAAGATATTGATGTTTATGTTTATACTACTTCTTTCTTTGCTTAGAGGAAATTTTTTCTTACTGTTTTAACTAGAATGCAATGATAGTCATTTGTGGGGGATTGTTGGAAATGACCATCATTGTACTCTTTTCCTATTGACATTTCAATTAATATTGGAAATTATTATCATTTAATTTATTTTATAATTCTAATAATAATTCTTTTTATATATAGTACGCAAAGAAAGTTTTTAGGGCATCAGTTGTTTTTCTGGAAAAACTCTATTCCTTCCTCTGATTCTCTGAGCAATGATTATTCCTTCTGATTCCATTCTTAACTCAAGTGAGTGCACGCATGAGTTGGGAAGGTTGTGTTAACCTTGGGGAGCAATCGGCATAAGCGATTTAACACCGAGATCGCACCGAATTTTGCTTTCAGGGCAGTGTTCCGACACGACACAACTATGATCAACATTTGTTTTTCCAACACTATAAACATTTAATATAAAAGAATTACGTTATTAAATGTAAATGTATTTATAGAAAAAAATCAAACAAACATCTAGGTTAAAAAATTACCTTTATACAAAATCTTTTTAATCCACTAAATTTGCAAGAGTATGAAAATGACCATTTAAGTCCTTAAAAAAAACCAAAGATTTGACACAAATAAGAATCAAATAATGAATTAAACTATAACAAAAGGGAATATTAGTGGTTGAGTATTCTAGTATTTCTAGTGTTTGTAGTGTAAATTTTCATTTTTATCGTGTCTTTTGTTAAGGTAAAGGGGAAGGAAATTCTTTCCATCTCCATCGACATAAATTAGGTTTTCTCTAAGTTTATGGGATGAAGTATGATGAAGATTGGAGAAAACTCGTGATTCATATTGCAATGAGAAAGGAAACTGGAAATTATCGATGTTAATGACGTCGACGATGACATACGATGAACTTGGGTAAGAATGCGGCAATCGAGGACAGCGGTCGTAGATAAAGTCCAAAAAATTCCAAGAACGTGTAGCTACAAGCTAAAGTGGAACATCGATTTGACAAAATAATCATAAAAATAAATAAATAAATTCAAAACTTCGAATTAAAATCTACTTAAAAATATTCAAATTTTAGAAGAGAAAAAAAACATGATCACTTATACGACTTTAACACATTATTGAATAGAGAAAAAAATCTTACCTCCACGACTTCTTATTCTATTTTGGTCTTCAATATTTTCTTTATCTTAGTGAGATGGTGGTCTACAATGACTTTCTATTGTCATTTAGCTGTTTTATCTTTTGTCATAAATAAAAAAAAAGTTTTTTTTAGAAAAGGAATCAAAGAAATTTTTAATTTAATATAAAATTTCTTTTAATGAAAAACTGTTTTTAGTTCGACAAATTATTATTGTTTACAATTAAATTTTGTGATTGGTAATTATATGGTTATTTAAATTAAATAAAATGATTTCTGTGGTTAGGTTGATTCTCCTATATCCTCTCCTTTTAAAATTAACAAAATTTTAAAAAATAAGAGATACTCATTCAATGTTCATAACAATGCACATGACCCTTGTCCATTCTAACAAAACTGTGCATATTTCTTAAATAACAATCTGACGACATGCTGTATCTCTTTCTCCATCACTACAATAAATAATATTTTCTCTGACGTAGCAATACGTCGTTGAAAACCCTAACCAACGTCGGAAAAGGTTACTGCGACGTCAGGGATACTTTCTTCGACGTGGCTCACGTCAACAATGAGAAAAAATTTTCTCGACAAAAGGCTTCTGCGATGCAGTGTCACTAAAGGCCCTAAATATATATTTTTTTAATTATTTATTTTATTTATATATGAAAAGAAACCCACTAAATTCTTCCATTTATTTATGTCCTTGTCAGATATGGTTGATGTTGCTGATAAATTAATCTATTTTCAAACGATTAATCATTTTTGGAGAATGAAATTGAATAGAAGAAGGGACGGAGATGAGCGATTCAAAGAAGGGAAAGAGAGAAAGTACAAGGAATGAAAGAGGGAAATGAGTTATTCAAAGAAGGAAAACATGGAGAAAGTAGAGGGAAGAAGAGACGGAGAGTGAGGAATAGTGATAGAGGAGAAAGAGGGGGACAAGGACACTTCCAACGGCGGCAACAGTGATGGTAAAGACGGACGGACGGTAGCACGAGTCTCCTTCTCGCCCTCTCTCAGAGCCGATTTTCTCTTCCTTTCGTTTTACAATTGGTTCTGTGTTGAAGGGAAAAGAAATAGAGTGAACTTTCCCCGACGCACAATAGTAAGATGTCACGAAAAGTGAAGATATTAAATTAAATATTAAACTTTATGCGACGTTTTATTGATGTGCGTTGCAGAAAGTGAATATATTAAATTTAATTTTCAACTTCTTGCGACATCTGGTTCTTATGCATCGTGGAAAGTAAAGATATTAAATTTAATTTAAAACTTTCCACGACGTTTGATTCTTGTGCGTCGTAGAAAGTGAAGATATTAAATTAAATTTTAAACTTTTCGCGATGTTTTATTGTTGTGCGTCGCGAAAGTGAAGATATTAAATTTAATTTTAAACTTTTCGTGACGTTTAGTTCTTGTGTGTCGCAAATTAAAAAGTGAAGATATGAAATTAATTTTAAACTTTCTGCGACGTTTGATTCTTATGCATCGTGAAAAGTGAAGTTATTAAATTTAATTTTAAACTTTTTGCGATGTCTGATTCTTGTGCGTCGCATAATGTCTTTTCGCCGACGCAACCAGTTGCATTGCCGAAAGGTGGTCAACACCGACGCATCTTTCGCCGACGCTATTTCTGGCGTCAGAATTATTTCAATTTCTTGTAGGGCATCCTTGTCCAATCTAACTAAAAAATATATATATTTCTTGTTTTCGGTCGAACAATGTTTTGTAATATTCACATTCTTCCACTTTTTCAAGCTACGCAAATA
>JBBPDI010098782.1:0-10962 GCA_037974545.1 Cucumis variabilis | reverse complement strand
TTAGGAAAAATAAATTTAATAAAAAAATTGAATATTGAATATTGTGATATTTAATATATATAATATATAAATAAAGATAAAAGAATCAATTAAAATTAGAAAGTTGATATTAATTTTATAAGAACAATATTTTTAGAATTTAAATATTTAATAAATATATATAAATAAAGAAAAAAATAAAAATGGAAAACTGATATTAATTTTAATAAGAAAAGATATTTTTAGATTGAAATATTATATATATATATATACATAATTAAAAGAGGAGGAAGGTGTGGGGTCCATATATATATATGAAAATAATAAAGAAAAGAAGATGTGGGACTCAGGATTAATATAAATAATAAATAAAATAAGAAAGTGTGGGACCCACATGCAATATATATATAAATAATAAAAAAATAAGGTGTGGGGTCCAAAACTACTCTATTTTTGTCAATAGTTTGGTCCCAACCTTATTTTTGTCATTACTTTCTCCATTTACATTATTTGAGAAAAAAGTTCAAGATTACGAGCAACCCTGTTACTCTTTCTTGAAATATACTCAAGCCCTCTCACCTTCTATCTGGACATTAAGGAGGTATTTGGTAACATTCTCGTTTCCCATTTCCTGTTTCCTGTTTCTGTTTCCATTTTTTAAGAAACGGGGGATGTTTGGTAACGTTTTCTGTTTCTCGTTCTAAAAAAATATAACCATTTCTCATTTAATAAGAAATTATTGAGAAAAAAAATAGTTTCTTCTATTCCGTTGCTCAATTATTTCTATTGGTTTTTTTTAATTATTTTTATTTGTTCCCTTTTCCTTTTTCTCAATTATTTTTCTATTTCCTTCTTTTCCATTTTCCCACGTGATTTTCTTTTTCTTCCTCTTATCTCCATCTTCTTCCCAAAATAACAACTCTCCATGTGGTTTCCATTCTTTCTCTCATCTTTCATTGTCTTCCCCAAATAACCATCCTCTTCCTCTTCCTCTTGCTCTCATCGTCTTCGTCGTTTTTCTTCTTTACCTCTCATCATCTTCCTCTACACGACGTCTTTCTCTTCGTCGAATTTGAGTTTTCTTCTTCCTCTTCACATGGATCTGGATTTTTGTTGTTAGCTTTCACTAGATTTGTGGGTTTTCGCTAGATCTGTGTTTTCGCTGTGGGTTTTTATCTTCTTCTTCACTGTGGGTTTCAGTCTCCCTCTTCATCGTGGGTTTTCGTCTTCCTTCTCGTTGGCTCTGTCCTTCATGTCTCAACCATCATCTCGATCTCCATAAGATTACAGAAGACCTTCCTATCTAGATTTGATAAAGTGAATGTGTAATATTTAATTGAATTAGACATGAATAAAATAACATGAATAAAATAAAAAAATAAATCTCGAAGAAAATCAGGAAACAAGAAACAGTTATCAAACACATTTTCTGTTTTGCGATCTTCTATGAAGAACTAATCTATCATTTGTAGTTTATCACATTGTCATGTATGATTGTATAAACGATCATGTAGAAAAAAAAAAAAGAAAAATTAGGCGCTTGCACTTACGTTCATTTCGAATGTCGGATCTTAGAAAATATGAAAGTGATATATAAACTGAACTTTTACCTTCATATTGGAAGGATAAAAACCTTTTGCAGTGAAAACAATTAACAGAACTATATAACCCAAATTTAATTGGGATTTAGAAAAACTAGTACATTGGAAAGTATTAGAGAAACAAAACTTATTGTAACCTAAATAAAATTAATGGTTAAGCATGCTTTCTAAAAAAAATATAAATACAGAGAGAAAGGGACTTACTCTTGTTGAAGTCTCTATATCTACTATAACACAAAAATTGCAATCACCACCACTTTGGAAACCAACCCATCCTCTGAGCAATTGAAGCTTTGGTTTGTGGGAACCAAAAAGACTTTTCGAAAAAGAGAATATTTTCATTGAGATTTTTTGCTGAGTTTTTTTCAAATGGAAAAATGCAGTGGAAAGCCTTTTAAGAACATGATATAGCAAATATAGGACATTGTATTAGAATTTTGAAAATATGGCAAAATTCTCACTTTTTAAAATACTCTCCATCTTATATGTGTTATTATTCTCAAACTACCATTCAATAACTTATTTCTTCTCTCATTTTTAATGCCCTAATCGTTCCTTATTTTTTTCTCCCACTTTTTAAGCCTTAATCATCCTTTCTTATATGGAAAAAACAGTTTTTTCTTCTTGACTTAATCTTGATTTTAGGATATCAATGGTACATTAAGTGAAATATGAAATATAATGGTTGTTGATTAGAGTAATTTAACTTCTTCATTTGTGATTTTTCTCTACTTTCTTTTATGTGTATTTTGGGTTGAATTTGATTTCAAATGATTTTGTTGTACTTTTTTACGTTGGTTTTGTTTTGGTTTTACTTTGTATCAGTTTTGTATATCAGTGTTGGGATGTACTTATATTATATGTATTAGTTGGTTGATATACTTACTACGTGATTTTCATTTTTTTCAAATATTATGAAGTTCATTATAGTATTATTAAGTATATAAACAATATATTATTAAAGCATATAAGCATATCAGTAAAGTGGATCATTATCAAGTATATCAATCAAGTTTACAAGTGTGTATCAATAGTGTATCAAGTGTATAATTAGAACTTCAAGCGTATCAAGTGTATTTAATCAATCAAGTGTATCGGTGAATAATATTAAATATTGTATTTGCAATACATTAGGTGTATCAAATGTATCACATGCATCAAACGTATCAAATTTGTTGAGTGTACCAATGAAGCATAACAAATTTATTAGTAATGCATCAAACTTATCAGTGAAGCCTTTAAGTGTATCAAGGCCTAAGGGTATCTTGTATATTAAGAAGAATCAAGTGTAACAAGGAGTATTAGGTGTATCAAGATGTGTTTTGGGTGTATCAAAGAGTATCATGGTGCATCAAGTGTATTAAGGTCCAAAGGTTATAAAAAACTATTAAATGTATATTAACTGTATAAACTATAAAAGAGTATCATGTGTATCAAGGGATATTAGATGTATCAGGTACATATCAAGTGTATTAGGTGTATAAAATGTATATTAGTGACGAGGACATTTGTGATATTTAACAATAAATTTGTATGCTATGAACTTAATTATTATAAATTGTGTTTACCTTTTTTGCAAGTGCCTCTTTTCGAATTACTTCATTTCTGATAAGTTACTAACTTTCCTTTTCTTTAGTATGAAGGAAAGGGAGAGAGAATTTTGGGATATATGCGATCCCAAGCCCCTTAATAACTCCCACGTAAGGGAGTTATTGATTTAATTTAATAAACAAACAAACAAACAATTAATTAATTAAATCAAATTGAATTAACATTTTATTTAAATCATATTTAAGTAAATATCTCTCATATAACCTATAGTTTTAATTTAATTAAATCAAATTTATTTAAATAGTATTAAACTAATACATTAATTAATTCTCCAATTAATTGATTATTAAATAAATATCTTAACTTTAATTTAATCCAAATATTAATCATATTTATATATAAATTTCTCTTATAACCTACAATTTTAATGTGTATCATATACCGTCACTCCTCGTTTGAAACCACTTTATGACCAAGGAAAGACATAACTACCTAGACATTCTACCTGTACTCTCTGGAGATGACACATAGAATGTCTAGTGAGCGGGTTAAATGAATGTCAAAATTTATTGCAAAAGAGTTCAATTATAAAACACAAGGATTTCATTGATAATGGATCAAAAGTACATTAAACATGAGTACAAACCTTCTCAATTTTAAAACACAAGGTTTCTATAATAACAATCTTGAACTCCTTTCACCTAACTCTACAAGTTATGCAATTTGACAGTGGCCAATATCAAGTGATGCGTTGAAGAGGGCACATCAAGCAATCAAGGTAGCAAGTTCGATGTTGGATGTCCTTCGTTACCTGGAAGGGAGAATAAAACAAAGAAATTGAAAGATTAGACGAAGAATATCTAGTGAGTGGAGTTCTCTATGAACACTTACAAATCAAATGTCTTAACGCGTTGCAATCATTTATGTCAAAACATGCGATATAAACATCTTGAGTCTCAATAGATAATACATTTTTTCTTCCAATATGTTAGGTAGTAACACAGTTCAAATTCCTTTAGTAACATTCATAATTGCTTGGAAGGATGTTTTCCTTTTTAAATCAAGTTTAAGGCTCGTATCGCATAAAAAAGCGCTTGTTCTCACATTTTCATCATCTTATCACAGAATCATTATGCATGTTAGTTACATCTTTGTATCATTTTTTTGATTTAAGCGTTTACCACACTCTTTTTCTAATTTGCAGCTATGTAGAGATATCTCAACGAATTTAGCAAGTTTTCATCAATTCTAGTTCGCATAATGCGTGTTCCAATGCAAGAACGCACAACAAGCAAATGACATCTCATACCAGTTCACACAATAAGTATGACACATTCTATTCCAAAATACACGCAATAATAAAGCATCTTAATTATCCGGCCAGATCACACAACAAGGACAAAACATCTCACACTATAAGACACAACGAGTGTGGATTTTCATTGTTAATTTTTTATTCTACTCTAGAATAATTTCATGGATAATTGGTTTACTGTTTAATTATTTAATAAAAGTTATTATTCTCATTACTATTCAATTGCATATTGTTGCATAATAATATCCATGAATATGTTATTATACTCTAAATGTCCCTAATCGATTATATTGTGGGAACAATAATAAATTAAGATTAGTATGAGTTATAATTGATAATCATAGGATGATTATATAATGAGAGACATAAATTATAATCATATTTTCTTATTAGAGAATAAAAATTGGACTGATACTTTTTTAGATTATTACATGGACACGTGTCATAAATAATCTCAAATAATTGATTGTTTTGATCTTTAGACCTGAGATTATCATAGTGTCAAACATAAGAATTAAGCTATTTTGATGCAATCAAACGTTATCTTTAATCGGATAATTATAAAGGTTGTAATCAAATTAATTCTGAATTATGTATTGGACAAAGATTGATCAAGATGGAATTTATCCCTCTTGTTATGAAGAGATGTCTCTGGACCCCTCGATTAAGCGTGACTGTGGAAATGCATGATCGTGCTATAAATAAATCAATAAGGGTATTAATGTCATTTATTATTTTAGTATGCTTATTGATCGAAAAAGCAATTGAATTAGATAAGGTGACTTCGTCCATGCCTTATATTCAATTATAGATATCATGTGATAGAAGGATTAAAGCAATAATTATATTAGGTTATGTTGGACCACCGACTTAATTTAATATGGTAGTCATAATGTCTTGCTAGAGACCAATTATGACTTATGGGCCACAAAACGAGTTATGTGTCCAGTACCATATTAAATTAATCTAACAGGTTGCATATGAAAGAACTGGGTCGAATTTGTCTTTGGGCTGGGTAATTAATAAGCCCAATCAGAGAATAGAAAGCTTATTAAAAAATCCTAATCTTATTAGAAAACCTTAGAAAACCTATAAATAAGACCTCAGGCGTCTTATTTAAAAGACACACACACAAAAGACATAATTCCTTATTCACAGAGAGAGAATAGAGAGAGTTAAAATTTTTACTTTGTGAGGTACTACCAGATCTGAATTCGAGGAGTCGAATTCCTAGTTTGTGTGTGGATACTGTCAGAGAATGCTAGTGATTTCGCAACATTTTGTTTATATGAATTTGGAGGATCATTCTCTTCAGAACAGAGGCAATTCAAATTTGGAGTGTTTCTCACATCAACACAGAGGTATGTATATTCATGATTTAATTGTATATGCATTGTTCGTTTACGTTTTAGGGTTAAATCTTTTTTTATGATAATTTTGCTACGTTTAGCCGTAGTTCGTTTTTTAACACATGCATAGTGTACAAGGGTCATTTTAATTCATCATTCTAATTCATGTAAAAAATTACATATTTTAAAATCCATTTCTTTGGAAGCGTTATAGAAATAATTTATACTCGAGTATTCCAGGAAAACGCAATAAAAGATGTAAACACTTTGGGAATCCCTTTTTGTTTGGAAATGTTTTAAGGGAGAACCATTCACAAATAAGGTAGCTTCATTGTCCACGTTTTAGCTCTGAATTCTCTTGTACTTCTTTGCACTTCACGTTGGTTTTAAGCTTCTGAGAATGTTTAAAAATCTTGGAAATTCTCTCAATTCTTTTTGAATCGATTGTAAAGCAGAAGTAACTTTAAAATTGTTGGGATTCATTTATTTATAGGCCTTTCTATTGGCAATTTTCATGTAGAAATGATGACTTTTGTTCAGCGACTAAGATGGTTCATTCACAAGGCGCCACATGTCTCTGCCAATTCCTTATCTTGCATTCAGATTGAGTAGTGAGGTCAAATAAATCACTGACCTACTGATGCAAGGGTTATGCCGCCATATCCGAGTGAAGTGAGTCTAATGTCTAACAGTTTATAACGTCAAATTTTCCAATAAGCCTTCCCTTTTATTGCATAGACTGTCTTTGCCACATAAGGCCTTGCCACACAAAAGGTAGATCACGATGAGAGTCTCATATATACGCATTAAATTTTAATCTATAGTTTTAATATGAATTTAATTAACATTAAATTAATATTTGAATGTTCTCTAATAAATTAATTTTGAATAAATTTATATAATAAAGTTTAATTAAAATATAAACTTTATATTATAATGTATCACCATACATTATATTAATTTCTAAAATAAATTTGAACATTTCAAATTACAACAAACATATATAAACCTTATTACCCTTTACGAGCTAGGAAAGAGACTTAATAAACCTACAAATCAGAAGCAACAACGATATGAGATTAATTGGCTAAACTCATTAACCGCATTAATCAATATTCGTTAATTGTGTGTACACTCTACTCAAGACTTACAACTGAACTTTTATTCCTGTAAGTATAATTTTGTGTCCACGAATATAGACCAATAATAGTAAGTTAGTCTTTCACAAGTGTTTGTAACACCAACTAGGTCAAATTACCATTTTTCCCCTAAGTTACTTTTAGTCCTTAATTACCTTTGCTCCTCTAATGAACAACCTGTTTATGGTTAAACCACTAAACAAAAACCCCTCTCATGTCATAGAGAGGGTATGACTCTTTGTTCAAATCTCGGAGACACATTACAATAATATGGACTTTTCGCGACGCATAAAGCGACGTCGCGAAAAACAAGCATCGATGTAAACACCCTTTGGCAACGTCGAGAGCGACACGTCGCCGTAAAGACCCTTCTGCAATGCACATCTACCTCACATCGTGGTATTGTTAATAAATAAAATATCATAAGACCTTTCCGCGACGTGGTGAGGCGTAGCATTGTGGAAAGGGGATAAATCGCAACAACACGGTTCACGTCGCACTAAACGGACTGTGGGTATCCCCTTTCTGCGATGCAGCGTCTCACCACGTCGCAGAAAGGGGATAAATTACGACGTTGTATCCCCTACATCACGATTTATTGACCATTTGTATCCTTTTCTGCAACGTGGTGAGGCGCTGCATCGCGGAAAGAGGATAAATCGGGCCCTTTTCGGCGATGCAACGCCTTACCACATCACGGAAAGTGGATAAATCGCGGTGTTGTATCCCCTACATCACGATTTATTGACCATTTGTATCCCCTTTCCGCGACGTTGTATCTCCAACGTTGCCATTTATTGACCGTTTAATCCCTTTCTGCGACGTTAGGGTTAATTGACACCGAGAAGATGTTCTTTTGCGGCATCTTCAACGACGTTGGGGAAAGTCCACCCTATTTCTTCCCCTCAACATAGAATCGAATGCAAAATGAAAAGAAGAAAAAATCGGCCGAGAGGGAGAGAGGAGGAGATTCGTCCAACCGTTCGTTCTTCTTTGTAGTTGCCGTTGCCGCTGCCGGAAGTGTCATTGTTTCCCTCTTTCTCATCTCTTACTATTCCTCAGTCTCTATCTCTTTTCATCTCTCTCCTTTATTCTACTTTCTCTATGTTTTCCTTCTTCAAATCGTCCATCTCCCTCTCTCATTCTTTATACTTTCTCTCTTTCCCTTATCTCAAGATCATGTCTCATATTTCAAATAAGAGAAATCGTAAATTTTCATGAAAAAAACCTATCCTAAAAAATACTAAAAGGAATAAGACGAGAAATCAATGAACATCCATAAAGAAATAGGAATTTCTTAGGAAGAGAAAGTTCAGTCGAAAAGAAAGCATCAAGATTCAAAGAACGGCGAATTTGAGCAATCCTGTTCTGACGCGGTGTCGCGAACCTATCGTGACGCCGCATCACGGAAACCTACCTATCGCGACGCCGTGTCGCAGAAAACCTACCTATCGCGATGCCGCATTGCGGAAACCTACCTATCGCGATGTCGCGTCGCGAAAACCTACCTATCGTGATGCCGCATCACGGAAACCTTTTGTAACACAGCGTCGCGATAGCCAGTGAAAGTTTTCCCGATGTTGACGTGATCTGCATCGGTAAATAATCCTCGATGCGCCTATCCCGACGTACCTGCCGACGTCATCCGCGACGTCGTAATAAACTTCCCCGATGTTGTTTGGGGTTTTTGCGACGTTTTGCTTCGTCGGCAAAGGTCACTTTTCTTGTAGTGACACCATTTAAGCAAACATTGATCTACTTACCATAAAGTCGGGAAGGAGTGGATTCCATCTTGTGGGATTATGTTTGTAGCTTCCCGCTTGGTCTTGTCCCTGAAATGATAAACATATTGAGTCAATAAACTAGCTACTCTCACCTATTCAAATCAAAGGAAAATTTGTCACAAACACAAGTTCATAATATACTTGGGATTAAGACTAAGTTATCTAGGTCATCCTAATAAGATAGAAACCTAACTAGTTAATGGAGTTACATCTAGTGGTTACTATTTTCATGGTTCTGTTGGCATAAATACTTTAAATCTATATAATAAATTAACCCAAGATTATTCATGCCAAATTTTGAAGAATAAGTTACATACCACATTCCATTGATAATAGCTATAAAATGGTTGTTGTTTGATGGTTATAAAATGACTATTGTCTTTCTAAACCAAAATCCTAAATGCCCTTAGTAGGATCTTTCTCTTGATGGGATACAAGACCGAGTGCTTATTGTTTTGGTATATTGGGAACCATAGCCCTAAGTCCCTTTATATACTAGTTCAATTAGGATCCCCATTAAATCCTAATCAATCTAGTAATAGGCTTTTACCCATTTAATCCATACTCAATTAGAAATCTTGAGCCTTAATTAAATAGATAACATAATAGGCCTAATTTAATAAAATAACACAATGTGATAAATTATTAATCCACATACATAGCCCACACTTTAATTATTACGTATTATTTAAATTATTAAATCCTAGTTTGTAAGTACAATTATGATAAATGACATATATTATAAATATATATCATAACATGTCTAACAATCCAGTCTTATACACATTTTAATTATACGTATTATTTAAATACGTCTAACAATCTCCCATTTGGATTATGTTTGTATTCCTCATATAATTAAATCACATAAATCTTAAACGTGTATAAACAAGTTATTTTAATAATAGAATTCCTCTTTAGTTCAATCTAGTCCATCTCCTGCATCAGCATGGAACCAAGGCGGCTTTTGTCACTATTCTTGTAACTAAAACTTTCTTGATCACCAATTCCAAACATTCAATGACAAAGATCAAGAATAGATGGATAGCATAAAAACTACATGCAAAGTGATCGAGATTATGCCTGTTTTCAACTGATCCAAATTCTTTAGTAAGATCATTCTTAAAAAAAAAACTTTATACTAAACCGCATTTAAAAAACTGCATGCATGATAAACAAGTTCAGATAATAAAACATAAATCATCGACTTTATTCTATATAGAAAATAAATAAATTAAGGTCAAAGAACATCCTTAATAACAAACTCCCATTAAACCATGGAATCAGAAAATTGACTAACAACAATATGAGCAACATGCTCATGGAAAACTTTAGTGGTGTACTTTTAGTCAATGGATCTATCACCATCAAGTTTGTTCTTTATGTGTTCTATCAAAATTTGACCACTTTGAATTTTTTCTTTCACAACTAGAAGCTTTACGTCTACATGCTTTGACTTTGTATTGCTTCTGTTGTTATTGGAATATATTACTGCTCAGTGATTGTCATAAAATAATTTTATTGGTCTTCGCCAACTACTATTTGCAGCCTAGTGACAAAATATCGCAACCATATTCCATGACTAAAGATCTCATAACATGCTATAAACTTCACATCCATGGTAGAAGAAGCCATAAGTGTTTGTTTAA
The DNA here is from genome assembly GCA_037974545.1 of Cucumis variabilis. NCBI lineage: Eukaryota > Viridiplantae > Streptophyta > Magnoliopsida > Cucurbitales > Cucurbitaceae > Cucumis > Cucumis variabilis. The sequence continues at coordinate 595 of JBBPDI010098782.1, read as the reverse complement.
CACTTTTCCAAAATATAACTCCTTTAAACAACATGAAGTTATAGTCTGAAGTAGATCACAAAGTGTATTGACATCCAACATAATCGAAATCAAAATACCAAATGATCTCCAAAATTTTGATCTCTGATAAATGAGCATATAATCTTTTGTTCTTTGTAATTCCCTTATAACTCGTTTGGCTTCTCTCTAATGATCCATTCACGGGTTGCTCAAATATTTGCCTTCCACTCCAACTATGAACATAATATCTAGACATGTGCAAATTTGAGCATACATTACGCTTCCAACAGCCAATGCATAGGAAGCCTTCTACATCTTCTTAATCTCGGTGTGGTCTTCAGACTTTGACCTAAATGAAATTTATCCTTTTTAGTAACAGGGGTATCTCCTAGTTCACAATCTTTCATGTCAAATCTACTAAAAAAAATTTAATTTAGTTCTTTTGTGATAATCTCAAAATACCTTGAGAGTGATCTCGTAGTATTTTAATTCCTAACACAAAAGAAGCATCACCAAGTTCCTTCATCTCAAAATTCCTTTTGAGAAACCTCTTAGTGTCATGCAATAAACCTACATCAATACTTACTATGGGTAT
>JBBPDI010098763.1:0-10964 GCA_037974545.1 Cucumis variabilis | reverse complement strand
TATTACATTATTTATTTCACAAGCATTTCTCAAATTTCACAATATTTTGTCATTATTATTATTTATTTTTCAATTTATATATAAAAATATAAATTAGAGAAAAAGTATTATTTTTTTATAGATTTTATAATTTAAATTCTATGAATACATGAAATTTCTCAATTTGAAATTTAATCAATAGATTGTATTTAAAATTACAAACACATTTTTATATTTAAATTGAGACTGAGTAATGTTTTTTATGAATTTATTAATTCTTAGATACATGAAATTTCTCATTAAACACCTATGACGGAGATTAAAATATTAAAGTTTGAGGTGAATATAAAATAATTCTTTTAAAATAAAAATAAATTTCATTTTTCTAATGGCTCATATGCCACCCATAATTATCAATTCATGCTTAGGTTTTATTTTGTCCGATAACCATGGGACATTTAAAAAAAGCCTAAATAAAAAACTTTGTTTTGGTAACCATTTTATGGGTGCTGTAGGGTGCTAACACCTCCCTTATACACAACTGACTCCCGAACTTGAATCTCATGAACGTAGACCATTTTTCTCTTTGGGTGACCAATCACACCTTAATATGATTGGTGGGGACTCCAAAATTATTTATTTATTGAAATTAAATAAATGGAGAGATCGGTCGCTCCACGTCGCGATCACGTCGCGACAAGAATTAAAAAAAAACTTTTTAAAGAAATTAATTTTTTTTAAAAAAAACTTTTGTAAGATACACGTCGGTAATACATTAATGCCGACATCAGGTCATAGCATCGATAAAAGAGTTTTACGGACGTCAAGTCAACGTGTCGGCAATAAGGAAGTGTAGATGTCGTTGTGTACATCATTGAAGGTAAGAACAACGCAGTGTTGACATAACTTGGAACGATGCCATGTTGTTATATGCGGCCATTCATGATGTGGATTCTGCATCGAGAAAGCCCTTTTGCTAATTTTTTTATTATTTAATTTTTTGTTGTTACTATTAGGATTGAATTCGATTTAAATTGATTGAAATTCTAAAATAGGTAATGTAAAATTAATAAAATATCAAATCAAATATATATTAAAATTAATTCAAATATATATATAAAAAAATACACACGTTTGTAGGTAGAAAAATTACATGTATAACCTAAGCTAAAAACAAAAAGAATAAAAACTAAAAACTAATCTAAGCGATATAGATGCAGTCCCCCCATGTCTTCAAACCTACAATGACACGAAATTAAAGTTTAAATATATATCACTCCAATAAGAAATGAAAGAATGTAAAAGTTCAAAACTACTTAGATTAAATGAAGATATCAAGGTCCTCTAGCTACTCGAGTGAGTTCTTCAATCATCTTCTGATCACTTTCCTCGTGCCTCCGTCTACTTTCTTTTTCTACTTCCTAAAGACAAGTTTTTAGCTCGTGAACCTTCCCTAGCATGCATCTCTCGCTTGTGGGATGTAAAGAAAGAACTGCTAGCAGCGTGTCAGGACTTTGGCCTTCGGAGCCCCAACCAAGACCTTTTGAGTAGCCCGATCGTCTACCCAAATCTGTCTCGTATATCTCATCCCTAGAGAGTGGTTGAGAACCCTCTGAGATGGGATGAAACTGGATGGCCATCATTTGATTCTGCAATAAATTTTTTATTGATTAAGAAAAACGTGTGTAAATGAAATGTACTTACAAAATAAAAAAATAAAAAAAAAGCATAGCAGAAACTTACATGAGCATTGTAGTCGCTGGCAAAATGAACTAGCCACCCCAAGTGTGTGTTTCCTTGAACAACTCCACTTGGTCGATTGGATGATGATAACTTGTAGAAATACAAGTTATTGTGGTCTCTACTAATTCATTTTGTAGAATTAAAATTTGAAGAAATAATAAGTATACACATATTTTACATAGTTGGATTCCAAATGATATTGTAATGAATTATTTATATTGATTGAGTTATGAAAAATTAAAAATTTAATTGACTCAAATTATAAGTTTCACGAGCAATTGGTTTGAACAAAATGAGGAAGATAGTATACGAAATTAGATATGAATGGTCACCAAGGCATTCTTTTTGGGATATATGGTTAAATGCATAGATATTTTATTTTTGGATTTCTTTAATTGATTGTTATTTTATTATTTCATAATGTTTAGGTCAACAAGGTGCTTTTGTCTATGATGAATTTCCACCACGTTTTATTTTCTTTAAAATATAATTAATTTCCTAATTTATTCTCTATCATTAAAAATTATTAAGTATATAATCGTTAAAAAGTAAATATGAATTTGTGAAAAAAAAATTGAAAAGTATTAAGTATATAATTAAGAAATCATTAAACAATAATAGTGAAAAATTGAAGAAAAAAATGGATGAATGCCTTATTTTGGAGATATGGATACTAAATTTGGAAAGATTTAGTTAATTAGAGAAGGATGGGAGAGAGAAAAAAATGGATGAATGCCTTATTTTGAGATATGGGTACTAAATTTGGAAAGATTTAGTTAATTAAAGAAGAACGAGGATAGAGAAAAATTGATAAATTTCTTATTTTGAGATATGGATAATAAATTTGGAGAGATTTAGTTAATTAGAGAAGAATGCGAGAGAGAAAAAACTATAATGAAATACGTGTGAAATTTAAAAAAATAGTTAATTAAGGAAGAACACATGAGAGAAAAATTAAGATGAAAGTTGAATTTTTTTTTTAAAAAAAATGTGGGTGGAGTGCGTCTCTTGAAGAACACACTCTAATAAAACTAAAAAACAGCCCTGTTTATCTAATTAGTTTTAAATTTATCCATTTTCACTAATTTATTTTAAAAAATACCCTAATTATCCAAATGACCCTCAAAATTGTGTGTTGACATAAATTGAAGAGAGACAACTGAATATATTAAGTCATAACTTTGATTTGAGATTTTGTATTTTGATTGTCATATGTGCATATGTAATGGATTTTGTGATTGTTGATCATCAAATACATTGTTTTTTTTTCCTTTTTTAAGTGATGATATTTTAATGATTTGTTTATATTTGAAAGTTGACGACAAAGATATTATCTAGATGTAATCGTGATAGAAATCGAAGTTCAGTTTTCAAGCTGTTTGATGATATTTTAGCTAGTATTTTTTTTCCACAAATATAACTTTAAACTGTTGAGATTTATTTGTTTGATTTTAGTCTTCAATATTCGATACATATTTGATAAGTATATGTTTGGATATTTCATGAGAAGCAAATTATCTCCATGATACATGTGATAGAGATTTAAGTTATTATAGATTTGGATAATGATGTTAGTGAGATTTTCTTGATTTCTTTCAAATCTTGATTCTTTTTTTTTTTTAATATGTTGAAAGTATCTTGGTTGATAATTTGTAATTTTTTAAAACTTGTTGAGCTTCCTCAGATTGATTTATATTGTTGGTTGGTTTTCCTATAGTTTAAGGCTCAACAATATTTTAAGTCTTTATATATGACATAAAAATTTGACAATTTTATTTCATTGCTATATATATGAGCATGACATTCGGTATACATTTGATAAATACAAGTTAAGAGACACGATTGCTACAATATTTCATGAGAATTTCAATTTTATTAAATATTGATTAAATTTAATTATTAAAAGGTTGTTTGGTCGAAGGGTTGTCACTATGGGGTTAGGGTTATGGAAATCCAACCCTTGTTTGGAGGAAGGGTTATCATAACCCCTCTTCCTTTTCTTTCTAAATTCTCAATCCTTCTTTAAATCTCCTTAACCCTATCTCTTCAACTCCTCCATAGTTTTATTATTTCATTTATTTTTTTAAAATTTTACTCTTTTATTTATCAATGATATTTTTTTAATTAACTTAATAATTTTAAAAAGTATTGTTTTTATAACTTATTTTATTTACGAAATTAAAAATTACTTGTGATTAATTTACGCATTTAGTCCGCATATTTAACATTTTTTAAAATTTTATTATTTAATGTCTTTCACCTTTTTCAAATATTTTATTTTAAAACTAATCTATCTATATCTAAACTATTTATGATTAATTTAAGTTATACGAATTTTATTAATTTTATAAAAGATCAAAACAAAATCAAATCATATGATTTAATATTAAATAAAATAAAATTAGAATCATTAAATAACCTAAAAAAAATGTTAACTTTCATAAATAGAACAAACGGGTAAAATATTTACCACCCGTGTCATAAATTGAAAAAGCCCATGAAATTTACCATTTTCTAAAAAAATTTCAAGTTTATCCTTTCTTATCATCACATTTCTTCTTTTCTCTTCTGCGATCTTTTTTCTTTTCCTCTTCTGCGATATTTTTTTCTTTCTATCGTTATTTTTTCTTCTTATGCAATTTTTTAAATATTTTCATTTGACCTTCCTTTTCATATTTTTTCTTCTGTAATTTTTCTTTTCCTTCCCATCATCTTTTTCTCATCTTTTGTAATTTTTTCTTTTCTTTTTGATCATCTTTTTTTCTTCGGTAATTTTTTAATATTTTTTTCAAACTGTTATTTCGTTCAAGATCGTGTGCCAAATATAAAATATTGTGAAAAAAAACTTGCTGAGATATTGGATTACCAAATGTAAACGATTATGTTCCAAATATAAACGATTGTGTCAAAAAATCTTGAAAAAAATTGTTGAGATTTGACTACCATAATTTAAACCATCAAATTTAAATGATCGTGTGCCAAATTTAAATGATCACATACAAAAAAACCTTGAAAAAAATAGCTTAAATTTGACTACTAAAATTTAAACGACCAAATTTAAATAATTGTGTGTCAAATCTAAACAATCGCGTTCTAAATAAATTTTGAAAAAATCATTTAGATTTGGCGACCTAAATCTAAACCAAATCACGATCGTATAAAGAAGAATAGTCAAATCTAAACGATCGTTTTCTAGATATATTATGCGCGCTGGATGCCAATTAATCATGGGGCATTTTTGGAATTTTCCATTGTGGACTTGTGGGCTTTTTTCGTTTTCAAAATTGTTTTATATAGTGTAAATATTTTGCCTTTTTAAAATTTTTTTTTTGAAAAGACCCCCTAAAAAATATATAACAATATTTTAAAAGTGGCTTTTGCAAAAATAGCAAAAAAAAATTTATGATAATATAGCTTATGTCACACCGTTTTCTAAATTTGTAAAAGTAGCAAATTTAAAAGTGATGACCTCCTATAACCCTATTATTAACGTCCGCTAGCCCTATGATTACCGTTTGGGCTGTATGATATCATTAATTTTGTCATATTCGCAATATTTAAAAAATTGGTGCCATGAACTGTTTTTTTCTAAATGTTTTTGTCATTTGATACAATTTCCCATTTTAAAAAGTATTTAAACTTTAAATTTGCAAGAATTTTCTTTAAGAAATTCAATTTGATGGCGAGATTTGAATTAAATTTTGAATCTAAACTTTTACCAAATTATGCTCATATTTTTCCAAAATGTACTTTCTTCTCTTTCTTCTTCCTTATTTTTATATATTTCAGTCAGTCATTATAATTTTTTTTTCATTTTTGTTGCCCATGGAACAACAATCCTTTTCTTTATGAGGAGGAAAAAAATAAATAAAATGTTTAGTAATAAGAAAATTGAGAATGTTTTATGTTTAAAAGGAAAAACATTAATTTTTCAATCGTAACGATTACTTTAAAAAAATGTTGAAAATTTCATGTCGTATTTAAAGAAATTAAGACAAATTATTTTACGAAAACTAGGATTATTTGATAAATTAAATATACAAAATTTATGTATTGGAGTTAGAATATGAATTTAAAATAATAATTAATAATTTATTCACACGTAACAATTATGTAAAAAAGGTTGAAAATGGACATCATATTTAAATAAATTTTTAAAAATTGTTTTACGAAAATATGACAATTTGGTAAATTAAATATACGAAATTTGTGTATTAGATAGAATACGAATGAGAAATTGCCAAAAATAGACTAAAATTAGAGGGATAAAAGATTTATGAGATTAGTTTTGAAAAAGTTGATTTTTAGACAAATTGAAGGTAAATTGTCTAAATTACCCTTCTTTGATTTTCCCTTCCCTTCCCTTTTAGAGGGATAAAAGATTTATGAAATCTTTGCATATGGCTTGACTTGTCTTTCCACTTTGTTCCCTATGTTAGTGGCGTTAGTTTTGATTTGTGAGGGATAATTATTATTCTTTCGTATTATTCTTATGTTTTGTTGAGTAAAAAAAGCAGTTAAATAATAAGCTGAGAGGATTAAGGCAGGTTGCTGTGGAGAGGCTTGGTCCCCAACTAAAAGTTATTGCTCCTATCAAATACGAATTTGTGATTTTGATCGGTTGAGAAGAGAGGGAGGATTTTTAATGCAAAAAGGTGGGAAGGAGAATTATAATTTTAAATAGGTTATCATCACATGGAGCTGGAATGGCGCAAAGCAAAGCAAAACAAGGGTTTACAATTTTACACTCAACACTCCAAGAAGCACTTTTAGTCCATGCGTTTTCACTTGTCTTTTGGCTGGTTGCTTCCAATCTCTTTTTGTGATCAATTATTTTGAAAACATTAACATCTTTGCTTGTATCTTTTTTCACATATTAAACTAATAATTTATACTTGTTCTTCTTTTAAAAGAGTGTACTAATGACCTACTTTTGTTTTGTATTGAAATTATAATATGGGTCATGATTTGATAAGCTAGCTAATCATATCAACATGTTAAGTAATGGAACATGAAATAATATTTTTCTCTTGATTTTATTCGTCATTGTAGCATGATGTTTCTTTTTTAGAAATAATATACGAGAATTATGGCCTAGATTCATCTAGGGCTACAATGGGATGCATGCGAGATAATATAAGGGCCACAATGAGATGCATGCGAGATAAAATATAACAGTCTAATAGACTTACTAAACATGCATAGAAACACACCAAATGGCTTAGGATGAGTAGCAAGTTGCTTGCGAGATGGTAAAATAAAAAAAATAATTATAACTAGAGATTTGCTAAAACATGTTTAAAATCACTCTAAGCCGCCTAAAACTTAAATGCCAAAGAGACTTATGAGAGGTAGAAATTTGATTTTGGAACACATTAAAATTTTGAAATGTCCAAGATTAAGGTTGGAATGTGCGAGGTGTGTGTGAGATATATGCGAGATGTGTGCAAGATACTACGTATGTACCTGAACGGTTTCATCGACATGCATAAAAGCACTCCAAAGGACTTATGAGAGATAGTGAAAGTTGATTTTGAAATTAATAGTGAAAGTTTGAAAGGTGTAAAATGTGTGCGAGATGCTATGAGATAGGTGCAAAATAAAACATAAGGGCCTAATAAACTTGATAAACATGCACAAAATCACTCTAAATGGCTCATGAGGGGTAGCAATTTGATTATGAAACTCATAGTAAAAGTTTGAAACGTGCGAGATAGGGGCGAAATACATGCGAGGCAAAACATAAGGGCCTAATAAACTTACTAAACATGAACAAAATCACTCTAAATGACTTAGGAGAGTTAGCAATTTGATTGTAAAACTCATAGTGAGAGTTTGAAACTGCAAGATAGGTGCGAGATAGTTACGAGATGCATGTGAGAAAATATAAGGGCTAATAAATTTAATAAACATGCATAGAATCACTCTGAATGGCTTAGGAGGGATAACAATTTGATTATAAAACTCATAGTGAAAGTTTGAAACGTGCGAGATAGGTGCAAGATGTTGTAAGATGCGTGTGAGATAAAACATAATGGGGTCTACCACCAAAACATAGGACATAGAGAAATGTGTGGAGGAAAAAATCGATCTCTATGGAGAAATTAAACGAAAGTGATAAAACTAGGAATACAAGAATAAACATGGAAAAACTCTCAACTAAAGAAAAACAACCAAAGCTAAGAAAAGACCCTACTAAAGAATTTTCACTATGTGAAAGATTGTTACAATGATACAAAGATCTCTCTCCATCCCTGATTACAATAACACTATCTCAAAGCATTAATTGAGCTAGTATATATCAAGCTTAAAGTATTTCAAATTGGGATAATTTGAAAACTACTCTTGTAATATTTGCCAAAACTCGACAAAATGAAAGGTTAAAACTATTTAAAAATGAGAAAGCTTCAACCAATAGAGCAATCCTATGTGAGCATTTGATGGAGGGGGTCCTCTTTGTCACTTATTTCCTAATCTTTGGTGCTCATCTCCTCTTTATCAGCATTACAAGTCCACTCCAAATATCAACAAATTCTCATTCAAGCTCTTAAACTTCATTTTTACATCAATTTCTTAGAGACAACCATTCAAATTCACTCCTCTTTGGCTCTTTCTATCACTTAAATCAAATACAAAAATGGGAATTCATCTGCCTTTGCTTCTCCTCAATGCCAAGCAAATATTTAGAACACAATCTGTTTCAACAAGATGTCATTCCAACATTCCCAAAGGCCACAGTGCAATTTACGTGGGTGAGATTCGACGAAGGTGACTTGTGGTGCCGGTATCATACTTGAACCATCCTTTATTTCTAAGTTTGCTCAACAAAGCTAAAGAAGAGTTTGGATTCAACCATCCAAGAGGGGGTTTGAGAATTCCCTGCAAAGAAGATGCCTTCATTGATCTCACTTCAAGATTGCATATCTCTTGAAAAGTAGAGCAAACAAAAGCAACAATTTCCTACCAAAAGAGTGTGGAACAATTTTACCAACTTTTCTTTTCATTCTAGTTTGAGGAGAATCAAAGTAGAATACTATTGTATATTGATTTTCTGTATAAATATTAAAGCAATACAAACAAACAACAAAATCATACAAAATCAACTCAAGCTCCATGATTTAGTGTTCTTTCTTTTCTGTACCCATGTCTAAACTAACCTCTGATAAGTTGTCACATTTTCACCCAATCTCTTCTCGCACAGTGCACCATAATCCCAACGACAAACTACAGAATACCGGTCCAAATGCAACCTAATGAAAAATTTCTCTAACAATTTGCCACACCCACAATCCCAATCTTCTTCAAACACGATGAAAAGAGAGGGAAATTGAGGAAGTACTAACCAAAATCATTGAAAATGATGAAAATAATTCGCCTGAACGGAGAAGAAATTGTCCGACGATCACCGAAAAACTGAAACCTAAACAAATTAAGAATGAAAAATGTTATAAAAAGTGACTTTTGTTGTAGTGATGGGGGCTTGACCAATCGACGACGGTAAAGGAGATGACGACGGTGACTGAGAAAAGAGAAGAGTTGAAGTCAACTTCATTTTGTGAGAAAGTGAGGGAGAAGAAGAAAGCCGAAAGTGAGGGAGAAGGAGAAAGCTGAAAGTGGGGGAGAAGGAAAAGGATAATAATAGCAAAACGTTGATTTGTAGGATTTTTTTTTTTAAATTTAGGGGCAACATAGACTTTTCATAGCTTATTTGTTCTAAAAATCATCTTTTTAAAAAACCATCTCAAAACTCTTTGTACCATTAAAAATAATCCCATTTTTGGTAATTTTCCAACACAAAAAAAAAATGTATAAAGGAATAAATTTCATAACATACCTATGTAAACTCTTCTCCCAAACACATATCATAACACTAGCTTATAATCCTTCTCCTAAACATATACTATCATAACACTGATCCTTCTATTCCTCCAAACGACTCCTAAAGGTTTAATATGATATGAAAACATTAAAAAAACAAACCTTTTAAGTGGGTTAATTTTCATAAATGTAACAAAGCACCAAAATATTGATGACCCGTGTAACAAAAACGAAAAGGTCATGAAGCCGGTAAAATATTTTCATAAATTTCATAGTTGTCATTGATATTTCGAATGATTTGTTACTTCTCTTTCTTCTTCTTCTTTGCATGTTATTCATCTTCTCTTTTAGATTTCTTTAGCTCATCTTCTAGATTTTCTTTCTTCTATTTTTATTCATTTTCTTTTTCTTTTCTTTCTTTCTCCATATTATCATTTTTTCTTTTAGCTCCTATTCCAGAATATCAAAATCGTTTAAATATCACTTTGATATGATCTAAATGATCACTTACCTAGTCAACACGATTGTTTTACATTGTCAACACAATCGTTTAGATTTGAAGCCATTTTCTCATTGTTTAAAAAGAATTATCCGATCGTGTGGATATGATCTAAACAACCGCTTACCATAGTTAACATATCGTTTAGTATGATCAACACGATCGTTTAGATTTGAAGTCTTTTTCCCATCATTTAAAAAGTACTACACGATTGTGTGAATATGATTTAAACGATCGCTTACCATAGTCAACATATCATTTAGCGTGGTTAACACGATCGTTTAAATTTGAAATATTTTTTTCATTAAAAAAAAACTAAACGATCGTGTTGATAGTATCTACACGTCATGTATCATTTCCTACATGACAACTTATCATAGTCGTTTAAAAGAATAATTACACGTGGACGTGCAACCAACTAATTGGGTGTTGACTGAGGTATTTTTTGTATTTCTCATAATGGACCTGTAAGTTTTTTTTGTTTTCAACATTATTCATAAATATTTTGTCGTTAAAAAAAAAAAAAACCATTTTGAGTGTATGTATATGTTGTTTCAAGTTAATTTACAACATCCACCAGGCAATTTGTCATCAGATTTAAACTACGGCCTGCTCTAGTTGTAAAAAGCGAAAATTAAAAAGGTCATTTATGACAATGTCTTCTATTTGGCTATTTCTCCTCGCTGCCATCGACGTTCGGCCGCAGAACGGTCCCGACTCCCCACCTAGGTTTCTTTCTTTTTCCTTACTCTCTGTATCAATTTTCTCTCCTTCTCTTATTCTGTAGCCTCACTCTCCAAGCTGTCGTTTGCACAATGCTTCCATCTTGAGATCTCTCGTTGTGATCAAACTTTTTCTGTCTTTTCTTACGTTCTTCTCTATTTCAGAGCTATGGAATCTCTGTTCAAAGCTTACTCAAATTCCT
>JBBPDI010098749.1:0-10965 GCA_037974545.1 Cucumis variabilis | reverse complement strand
TTTACTTTTAATTTGTTAAAAAGTTTAATTAAACCCTATTCACCCCCCTCTAGGGTTGCCATACCGATCCAACAATTCATCCATCTTTGTTTCACAATAGACTTTGAGATAATATTTATCTTCAAATACTCTTTGAAACCCATCTCTTCTTCTCGCTTTGATTGAAACCCACCATCCTTCTGCTTTCTTTTGTAATAGGAAGGTTGCTAATTTGACATTCTTCTCTTTGGGACAATTCATCTCTTTAAAACACTTCTCTAATAGATTCAACCATGCTTCTGCTTCAGTTGGATCTGTGGATCCTTAAAAAATCGTAGCACCTAAATATTTTAGTCTTTCGATGCTATGTTTCTTATTAATTTTAATTTGCATGGTTTCCAATGACTCCATGAATCTTTGGAACATCTGCTAGGAGCTTTGTTCATCCATATCATCATGCCTCGTACTTGATTCACTTTCCAAAGTTGGATCCTCTTTCATGGGTATTGTTCAGACTTTTGCCTTTTCTTTTCTGATATGATGAGACATCCTTATCTTTCTACAAACATTCATATCCTTAATATCCATATATAAATGTTTATTGCTTATGCATAACACTTTAAACTTCTAATCCTAATCCAAATAATAAATAAACAAAAAGTTATTATCTATAGAGATACTTTTTATTTATTATCTTTATAAGCTTTCTTTACATATATAAGCACACATAATATGCGTAAAACATACACTTTTTACATCTCTTTTCTTTTCTTTACATTTAATACTTTCTTCTTTCTTTTCAACAAACTTAACGAAGCTTATCTTTACCCTTGATTGATCCTGCTACTTGGCATCTAATAGATGGAGCTGCAAAGACTACCCCCAACTCTCTTGTTCATCCAGACTATTAAAAAGTTTTTCATATGTTGTCCTTTCTTACAACAAATGTAACATTCAACGTCATCAGTAACACATTTTCCCCTATGAAACTTATTACACTTAAAACATTATTTCTTTATTTCCAATTTTGAAATTATTTATTTTTCGTCAGAACAAGATCCTATTGATTCTTGTTTACTTTCTCCCTCCATATTCCTCAACCTTACCTTTTGATAGTGTTTGAAAAGTATTCCCTTCCAAACGCATTTTGGAACACATCCAAATTTTGTAGCATAGATTCTACTAATATCACCTTAATATCCTCAACACAATCTATTATTTCCAAGCATTCTCGTACCCTATGCATCAACTCTTTTGCAGCTATCAAATCAATCTAAACACAACTCATTAAATGCAATAAATGTGTTGGCAAATGCATTGGTATATGTTATAATGAGCTTTGTTTATTGGAATGACATACACTCCAATTCTAGAGATCTCGAAGGTTCAATCCTCTACTTTCGTAGTTATTGTAATAAAAAAAAATTAAATAGTGAGATAAGCACAAAGCCACAGACCACATTAAACTATCACAATTTACAACATAATTACTTACACAAACATGATGAGTTTTAAAGTGTGTTCCCATATATTTTTTTTTATAAAAATGACCCAAGTACTACAGGAAATTTTAGTTACAATAGCATAAGAAAAATGTTATCATAGGCTTTCAATAGCATTTTTGAAATGTTGTCGTAGCCTATGTTACTGAAAGTCCATAACTTGTCCATAGTGTTTTTACAATGCTATAAAAAGTAGGTTGTGATAACACATATTTGTTTCTATAAAGATTTTTCATAGCGTGAAAAAAAATGCTATTAGAAAGTTTTGATAGCGATTTTTATCGCAATGGAAAAACACTATCAAAACGTTTCAATTGCATTTTTAATGATATTGAGAAAATGCTATAAAATTATTTTTGTAGCATTTTGTACACGTTGTCGTAGTCAATGTTTTTGAAAGTATTCAACTTTCCATAACGTTTTTGTAAAGCTAGTAATAGGCACCATAGAACGTTGATATATTATAACTTTAATTCAATGTTACATAAACATTCTATTATATTTAAAAAAATTACTATAAAAAGTTTTTATAACAATAAGAAACGTTATAAAACATGTTTTATAGCTATTTTAGATATGTTATTGAAACTCTCTTATTTTTATTAGCATTATTTATCGTAATGAGGATGGATTTTAATGTTAATGGACTTTCTATAACAACATCATGAAACCACAAATTGTTTGTCCCATACCAATCACCTAATAAAAATTTAAGAAGAAACATTATGATCTAGACAAATAAAAAAGATACATCACATATAACTAATGACTTAGACAATTAATAAGCATACCTGAAAATTGAAAAACAAAGTTGATTTAATGAGCTATTCCAACCCATTATCACGAGTAATTGATAGAATAACACCAAAATTTTGTATACCTAATGAAATAAAAAGTGAAAAGAAATCTTAATGGTAGTAGTACAACTTCCTTTACTTTGAAGTTGTAAGTTTCAAAACTTTCATACGATTCTTTTCCTTTATCATGATGGGTTCAAGTTGAAACTCCATTCTCTAGCTTGGATTTTGCTTTGGAGAGATTTCAACTACATCTATGAGTTAGGATTCCATTAGTGTTCACCATCAATCCCTTCAATGACAAAGCTTATAAATGATTAAAAAAAAGAATAAGATGTAACACCCCAGGCTCAGGATTCAGAATTCGAATCCTCAACATTCTCCTGCCTCTCCTGTGACCTAGCAACATCACCTTTACATGTCCTAAAGGCTTATTAGAGTGAAAGTTCTCCCTACAAACCAACACGAGTCCTCTCCCTACAAACCAACACGAGTCCTTTCAGCATACTTTATCCTCACTCACACACATCCTAAGAAAATATCTAGGAGGTTACCCAACATAAAATTGCTCCAAAGTAAGCACGTTTAACTTTAGAGTTCTTATGATTGGGCCAACGAAAAGAAAGATGTACCTTGTTTGTATAAGTAGTAACTTTTGATTCTTTTAAGTCTTTCTTAACATTACTTTCATATCCTCATTTCATGTCCTCGGGATCCTTCTCATTCAGATGTGATATTGATTCATTCATGTATCCTTCCTAAACTTAGAGCATTATATAAGAAGACAAAGAGAAACAACTTATTTAATAGAAATAAGAAGACACAAATCCAAACGATACTCTATCGATAAAACTTAGAATTGAGTAATTACCAGAGGGCAAATTGCATCCTCTATGATTTTGACTTGCAAAATAAACTAAAAAGTGTATGTGTCACTTGACTCTCACACTCACCTATAAAGCTCATAAAAAGTGTATATATATTCATGGCTCCGCTTGTCGTTGTCAAATTTCAGATATCATGAAGGGTATATTTTTGAAATTTTCTTATTCATTTTCTAAAAGTTACATTTCTTTTTGTTGTTACTCAATCACAAAGGAAAAGGAAAAACCAGGGAGAGATTCTGATATTCCAAATTACATAAAAATGAAGAGCTAACCCTATGACATAAAATCCCACATCAATATAAATAGACAATAATGGGAGCTTTAAACTCATTAACAGAACAAAGAAAAAAAAACCCAAGCCTCATTGTCCATAAAATATTTGGGTGAATTTTAAAGACACATTCCTGCTTCTATTGACCAAACATGATACAATTCTTACACCTAACGAAAATAACAGGAAAATAAAAAAAATTATCACTGAGATTAAACAAACCATAGCCATCAGTCATAGTAGTTGAAAACTATAGAAGATATTGATTCCAGACTTGAGTTTGGGGGGATTGATTAGGCTATTAGATCCCACAAACTAAATAATAGAAATAAACCCTAAAAAACTGAAATTATTGTCCAAGATTTGCATGTGCTATTTGACTTGAAACCAGAGAAACATCTCTATATTCCTATGGTTATTTCCAAGTGAAGAACTAAACAGTAAACACCAAACCCCTCATTCATTCAGCTGAAAAATGCTACGATTTTTTACACAACTTACAGATTCACCGCTTTAAGGATACATGAAAATCACAAAACTAGACAAAAAGGGAGTGAAAACTATAGTCCTACTCTCATAAAATTAATTAAAGCATAGTTTGCATATTATAGGACTAATTAATTAATTTTATAATAGTCATAAAATTTGATAACTAGAAATTGTCAACCTATAATAGAAAATTGTATGCAAACATAGGATATTAGGATTAATTTGATTTAATTTTAAATTGTTTAAAATTAAATAGACCTTAAATAACATTAATTATAATAGGATTATAATTACGTATTATTTTAGTTTAATGAAACTAAGTAGGACAAATATGATTTAAAGTTGTAAGGGAACTCCACATGTAAAGTTTTGTCTAAGGCTGGAGGTACCTAAGTTGACGGTTTACGGAACACCTTCAACCTGGGAATTGACACGGAACAAGCATTGAATTAACCTTATTCCTATTAGGATAAGATGTTAGTAGATAAATTAAATGGTTTAATACACCTATAAACTGTAAGAGTAAATAGGATTTAAAGTTATAAGGGAACTCCAATGGTAAAGTTTTGTCTAAGGCTGAAGGTACTTAAGTTGACGGTTGACGGAACACCTCTTACCTAGAAATTGACCCAAAACTGCCATTGAATTAATCTTATTCCTATCAGCATATGATGCCACTAGGTAAATTGAATGGTTTAATACACCTAGAAATTTATCTTTCCTTTCGGTATCCTGTTGAAGTGTACCTCTGGGATTTGAAAATGGTAGGGTCACACTTACGAGATGAATTAAGTGAGTTAATGAATCATTGGGAAAACAACGATAGTTAAGAACTATAGCTGAGATTGTCTCAATGCAAGAGAGGAGTAGTTGATCACCCTTCGGTGACTTACTCTAAACCTTTGAAGTATCGTTACAAAAACTAAATCATTTGTTTTATTAGAGTTCTTTAATTGCTTCTTTTTGTTAAATTGATTGGATTATTTTATTTAATGGATTAAGACAAAATTAACTAATACGGTCAATTATTTGATATTCCAACATGTCTTCTTCAATTATTCAACTTCTTGAAAATGAAAAATTAACTAGTGAAAATTATGCGATGTGGAAGTCAAACCTAAATATGATTCTGGTTATTAATGATTTACACTTTGTCTTAATGGAGGAATGTCCTTTCTCTGCTCAAAATGCATCTCAAAATGTCAGAGATGCATATAACCATTGGACAAAGGTCAATGACAAGGCCCGCTTCTATCTCTTGTTCAGTATGTCTAACATACTAAGCAAGAAACACGAGACCATGGTCACTGCACATCAGATCATGGACTCCCTCCAAGAGATGTTTAAAGAAAAAAAAAAGAAGGAGAGACAAATGTTGCCCATTCCAAGAGGTTTTAGATGGGTTTATCCCCTGAAACCAAGTCTGCACCTTTATCCTATAGTTTTAAGAAAATCCAGAGAATCTAAAAAGGAGGGAAGGTAGCATCTTACTGCTGTTGCTAAGGGTAAAGGGAAGGCTAAGGTAGTCGATAAGGGGAAATCTTTTGTCTACAATGTAAGAGAAATTATCCCAAATACCTTGCGGAGAAGAAGAATGAAAGAGGAGATAAATTATCCCAATACCTTACTTGTCTTAGAAACATGTTTAGTGGAAAATGACTAAAATGCATGGATACTTGATTCAGAAGCCACTAGTCACGTTCCTCTTCTTTACAAGAAACTAGTTCCTTTAAGTAGCTCGAAGAGGATGAGATGATACTTAAGGTTGGAACGAAAGATGTCATTTCAGCTCGTGTAGTAGAAAATGTTAAGTTGTCTTTTCGAAATAGATTCCTGTTTTTAGAAAACTTTGACATAGTTCTTAAGATTAAAAAGAATCTTATATCTATTTCTTGTCTTATTGAACAATCATATAATGTAACATTTTCTTTAAATGAAGCATTCATTTATAAGAATGGTATACATATTTGTTCAGCTAAGCTTGAAGACAACTTGTACATATTAAGACATAACAAAGTGAAATCAATTTTAATTCATGAGTTGTTTAAAACTACTAATACTCAAAATAAAAGGCAAAGAATTTCTTCTAATAACAATACCTATCTTTGGTATGTAATATTAAGTCACGTTAATCTCGATAGGATCGTAAGGTTGGTAAAAAATGGACTTCTAAATGAGTTAGAAGATGATTCATTACATCCATGTGAATCTTGTCTTGAAGGAAAGATGACTAAAAAGACATTTTACTAGAAAATGTTATAGAGGCAAAGAACTCCTAGAACTGATACTCGATCGATGAATGTAAAAGCTAGAGGAAGTTTTGAATACTTCATCTTTTTTATAGATGATTATTCAAGGTAGGTTATTTATACTTAATGAGACATAAATGTGATGCGCTTGAAAAGTTCAAGGAGTATAAGTCTGAAATTGAAAATCTAAGTAAAAAGATTAAAATACTTCAATTTGATCCAGGTGGAGAGTATGTGAATTTAAGATTCCAGGACTATATGATAAAACATAGAATCCAATTCCAAATCTCAGCACCTGGTACACCTATAAAAATGGTGTATCAGAAACGAGAAATAAAACCTTATTAGACATGGTTCGTTCAATGATGAGCTATGCTCAATTGCCTAGCTCATTTTGGAGGTATGCTGTAGAGACTACAATTCATATCTTGAACAATGGTCCTCAAAAAGTGTTTCTGAAACACCTTTCAAGTTATGGAGAGGACATAAACCTATGGGTTTGTCCAGCACATGTGTTAGCAAAAAATCCCAAGAAGTTGGAACTTGTTCAAGGTTATGCTAATTTGTGGTTACCTTAAATAAACGAGAGGTGGTGTATTCTTCAATCCACAAGAAAACAGAGTTTATATCAACAAATGCTACTTTCTTGAAAGAAGACTACATGAGAGATCATAAACCACAAAGCAAGTTAGTATTAAATGAAGCTACTGATGAATCAACAAGGTTGTTGATGAAGTTGGTCTCTCATCAAGAGTTGATGAAACCAAGACATCAGGTCAGTCTCATCCTTCTTCATTGTTGAGAATCCGTCGACGCAGTGGAAGGATTGTATCACAACCCAACCATTACTTGGATTTAACTTAAAGTTAGGTTATCATACCAGATGATGGCGTTGAAGATCCATTGTCCTATAAACAGGCAATGAATGATGTAGACAAGAACTAATGGATTAAAGCCATGAACCTTGAAATAGAGTCTATGTAATTCAATTAAGTATGGGAGCTGGTAGATTTACCTGAAGGGGTGAATCCTATAGAGTGCAGATGGATCTATAAGAGAAGGAGAGATTTAGTTGGGAAGGTACAGACCTTCAAAGCTAGACTTGTAACAAAATGGTATACTCAAAGGAAAATGGTTGACTACGAGGAAACTTTCTCTCTTGTTGCTATGTTAAAGTCTATAAGTATTCTTGTCCATAGCCACTTTTTATGATTATAAATTATGGCAAATGGATGTTAAGATTTCTTTTCTGAATGGCAATCTTGAAGAGAGTATCCTTATCTCAACCCGAGGGTTTCATAACCCATGGTCAGAAGCAAAAAATTTGTAAGCTGAATCGATCCATTTATGGTTGCAACAATCATCCAGATCTTAGAACATTAGATTTGATACTACGATCAAATCTTACAGTTTTGACCAAAACGTTGATGAACCTTATATATACAAGTAAATCAACAAAGGTAAAGTAGTTTTCTAAGTACTTTATGTGGACGATATCCTTCTCGTTGAAAATAATCAATAGATATTAGTCCAACCTAGGGTTAGACCACTGGATGGTGGCTAAAATTATTATCAAGTATCTTAGGAGAACGAGAGACTACATGCTTGTGTATGGAGCTATGAATTTGATCTTTTCATGATACACTGCTCTGATTTCCAAACCGATAAGGATTCTAAGAAATCAACATCGAGATTAGTGTTCACCCTAAACGAGAAGCTATGGTATGACATAGCATCAAGGAAGGATGCATTGTAGATTCTACTATAGAGGCTAAATACATCACTGCTTGTAAAGCAGAAAAAGAAGCAGTTTGGCTTAAGTAGTTCCTGCATGATTTGGAAGTTGTTCCAAACATGAACATGCCTATCACTTTAAATTGTGATAACAGTGGGGCATATTGCTAATCCATTTACGAAGACTCTCATGGCTAAAGTGTTCAAGGGTCATCTAGAGAGTCTAGGTCTGTAAGATATATACATTAGGTAATCTAGGACAAGTGGGAGATGTGTAATGGGTATAAGGATGCCCTAGTTTATTGTGCTTGCATATATACATTTTATGTAATATACTTGTACATTTTACCATTTCCAATGATAGAGAATTACTTTATTATGCACATTCCATAGAGACTAGAGTTTTAGTCCAAGTGAAAGTTTGTTAGGATTTATGTCCTAAAATCTTTAGATTGTAAATATAATCCATTGATCATTATAAATATAGTGTTAGTATTATAATTTCAATAAATGTTATTGATTTTGTTTTAATAACCAAATTCCAATAAACTAACATCCTAGGTTGTTTGATGAGTTTTGAGTAGTATGTAGAGACACACATGGATCAATGTTCGAGATCAGCTTAAAGGGTCTATAGTCTAAGAGTAAGATTGGGTACCTTATCCTTGTAACAATATGGATACGGGTCACATTGTACTTGATACAAACACAATGATCCAACGTGTTGGTGTAGGTGATATACGAGTAAGGGTATCTTATGAAATGAGTTTGTATAATACGGGACCACAAAATAGTAACCACTAGATGTAACTCAGTTAACTAGTTAGGTTCATATTTCATTAGGACGACCTAGGTATTTAGTGTTAATTTTGAGTGTATTATGAACTCTTGTTTGCGAGAGATTGTCCTTTGATTTGTACAGGTGAGAGTAGCCAGATTGTCGACTTAATATACTTATCATTTGGGGAACAAGACCGCGTAGGGAGCTGGAAACGTAATCACACAAGATGAAATTCACAGTTTTCCTACTTTAGAATAAGTAGATGGGTGTATTCCTTTAAATGGTGTCTCCGAGACTTTAACAAAAGGATATATTATTTGATTCCGATCTTCCTTTTTTTTTTAATCAAATGCATCTTCATAGCAACTTTTTCCATCGAACAATACTGACTTATACACTCAATTACAAAATTAAAATGTCCAAAACAACACATTCCCACATCAATCAAATTAATGAAAATCTGTAATATAAGGTGCCAAAATCAAAAACATCTATTTTGCAAAATCTATTCATAATGCAAAAGTTCCACCTAACCAATGCAAATTTTAAAATTCCCAACAAAAATTTGAGATGGTTCTTATACCAATTGAAGGGATAAAAGCCCTAGGCAGCAGAAGATTTTGCAGAACCATTCTTCAATTAATTTAGAAATCCAAAAATACGAATACATTGACAAAATAATACAGAAACTAATTTTCTAGTATTTTAGGAAAATAATACATTGGGACACTACCAGTCGGAGACCTTCCTATCTTTTAGGATGAGATTGGTTTGTGGGAATCAATTGAGTAGGGGTGTAATCGAGGTCGGGTCGGATCGGGTTTTTTTTCCTCTCTCTCTCTCTTCTTTTTCTTTCTTTTTTTCAGATGGTGATTGTAAGATCATAAATTTTAATAAATTTGACTCTTATATTGTAAACCCGATATTTTATTAGCCTATTCTAATTTAATAACTCTCTTTTCTTCATGGAGTAGGAACGAAAGTAGGAGAGAATCATGAGATTCTATTAATTTAAAAAATATTAAATTAATAGAAATTTTAAATCAACTAATTAATTAACCATTAATCAATTAATTAAATCATATTTGATTAATATTTCATTTAAATCTTATTTAATGAAAATCTCTCCAATATGCAGAATAAAATAGTTTTTATTTAAAAAAAGTCAATGCTTTTGCTCTGTGTAAAAATATTTTCTCTCTAGACCTTTTTCCATCCCAATTAGTTCCTACAAATCAAACTCATTCAAGATGATAGGAAGATCTTTGTATCTTTTAATTTAAAAGCATGGTCAGTCTTTCAAAATTTTGATTCTAAATATTGTTAATGTATTAGTATTTTTAGATTTCCAAATTAAATTAAGGAATGGTTCTATAAAATCTTCCGCTGCCTAGGGCTTTTATCCCTTCAATGACGTGGTTCCTCGCTTGGGGATGTTAATCGCCAAATGAGTTCCCATCACATAGTTTTTACGTGTGACGTTTCTTTTGATTCGCATCATTTATGTAAGATACATTTCTAATGTAACATCCCGAACTTCAAGGTAACATTTTTATCATGCTAAACTATATCAAATTGTATTGGGTTATGGATTTTAAGTTGTGGGTGTTATTATATTTTGGATTGGTTGAAAAAGAGTGTGGAATAAGAGGTTAAAAAAAATAAGAAATAATAATAATTATTATTATCAAAAAAAAAAAGAAAGAAAGAGTTAATCTCCTTTCTTCCTCGCGCGCCGCATAGCCCCCCCTCCCCTCCCCCATCTTCTTCTTCCATTTTCTCCTCTCTTTTGCCCTACCACGCCGCCCTCATCTCTGATCGCCTTCTTTTTTTGGTCGCCTGCAAGTGTCATCGAACGATGGCGAAATCCCCACGCCGGTCTCCATCCATGAAAACCCAATCGTCGTTCCTCTTCTGCGCATGGTCCGTTGTTCAGATCCGACCGCGTTCGGCCTTCAACCATAAAACTCTGCCCCTGACCGCCCAGACCCCCTCGTCCGTCGCCACCTCTCTGGTTCGCGAAGCCACCTATAGCTGTGGTTATCGCTGCCAATTCCGTTGGGTCACAGCCATCGCGATGTTGCACGTTTCCCTATTTTAGCTGCGACTTCTGCCTTTCAGTTGCAATTTCAACACCCCTTCACGTATTCTTTAATTTTTGCCTTGTCCCAAGAAGTATCAGGTTGTAGTGTAAGCTTATGACAATGAATTTGATGGTTTTGCATAATAGATTCGTTGAGGTATAATGTCAATTAAACGGTTGTCTAATGTTGTTC